>JACEIK010009294.1:7298-53121 GCA_018107945.1 Datura stramonium
CTTAGATTCTTGTCTTGATTATGTTTTATATTATACATGTTTTAAATGATTTTACTTATTTAAGTGGTTTTACTTACCTTGCATACTCGATATATTCCATGTACTGACCGCATACTCTATGATGTATCATTTATGATACAGGCTCCGATCTTTAGACTCAGTTTTGTCACTAGCAAGCTATCAGAGTTAGCATCCAGTATCTATTAGTGAGTCCTCATCTGTTGAGGCCCTTCTTCCATTCATTTATGTTTGCGTATCTTCAGTTTCAAGCTTAGAGAGTTAGTTGGGGTCTTGTCCCATCAACTCATCAGAATAAGAGCTTTTCAGACAATAGATTTTATTCAGCTTTAGACTTATGTTGTATATTCAAATTGTTACGTTATGTTCATATTTTCACCATGTCTTTTTGTTAAGTCTTCCACTTTACTTGATTGAGTTAGATGTATGTTCATGCCATGGGTCGACTTGGAGTCTCTTGGGGCTCCTTGTCCTGTGTCTCAATCTGAGCCTATGTTCGGGTCGTGACACCATTCTATGAGGAATAGATATAGGCTGGTTATCAGGAAGAAGGTCAATGCAAAGTCAATCTCCCGCTCAGGAGGGACTCCTGGTAGATCATTTGGGAAAACCTCCATATACTCACATACAATAGGGATAGACTGATGAGTTGGGGTCTCATATGTAGTATCTTTAACTCGAACTAGATAGTACATGCAACCCTTGGAAATCAGATTTCTATCCTTAAGGTAGGAAACAAAGCAACCTATAGGCATAACTAAACTATCCTTCCACTATAAGACTGGCTCACCCGAAAATTAAAACTGTACCGTATAGGTTTCACAATTCGTTGAGGCATAACATGCATGCAACCAATCCATACAAAAGATAACATCAAAATCAATCATGTCTAACTCTACTAGATTAGCTAAGGTGATTCTGAAGGACTATGACAGGGCATTTTCTGTATACCTGTCGAGCTATAGCTGAGCCACCAACTGGAGTAAAGACTGAGAAGGGTTCTAATATGATTTCGGGACTAACTCCGAAACTAATGGAAACATAAGGAGTCACAAAAGATTAAGTATCCCCTGAATCTAACAATGCATAAACATAAAGATGGAATACTCATAACATACCAGTGACCACATCTGGGGAAATATCCTGCTCCTGATGTGTTGAGATGGCATAAAACTTGTTCTGAAGCTGACCACCACTTTCTCTAGTGGATGCACCTTGTTGAGCTGAGCGTTATGGTGGAGCTGTTGAAATGGTAACTGGGTTACGATTGGTACCATGGCCCTGTTTTGCTGCTGGACAATCTCTGTGCATGTGCCCGAGCTTCCTGCACCTAAAACATTCCCTTGAACCTACTAAACATGGTCTGGTGTTCCTCCTACCATACCTACCATAAACTGGAATGCTGGGCTCTACTGACGTACTCCCCTAACCTCGAGATCCTGATGTTTTTCCCCTCTGATCCTACTTAGACCTGGATGCACACTAGCTGATGATGGTGCCAGGGTTGATGATCTCTGGTGGGACCGCTGACGATGTCTTCCACCAGACCTCTGCTGGGAAAACCCAAAGCTGTCTGTCCTAGCCCTCTTGGCATTTCTCTCCCTCTCCCTCATCTGCACCGCCTCTATCTGCTAAGCATACAAGACCAATCGGGAGAAGTCAATGTGATGATGTAGCATGGCGGTCTTGCAATATTTGGCCAAGGAGTCTGCTACTCCATTCACAAATCTGCTAACCCGAGCCCTCTGATCGACCATCATCTCTGATGCATACTTGGACAACCAGGTGAACTCTAGAGCATACTTTTCAATGGTCATGTTATTCTATTTCATATTCACGAACTCGGCCACATTGATTTCCCTCTACTTCCGGGGAAAGAATCGGTGTAAGAATGTGGTGAGAAACTTATCCCAACCAATGGACCCACTCCGACTCCCCGGCTATCCTTCCACTGCTTATACCATATATGAGCGACCCCTTCAACTGATAGGAGGCGAATTCGGCACACTCCTCTCTCTTAACCCCCATAATCTGGGTGATCTTTTGGATATCCTCAATGAACTCATGTGGGTCCTCATCCACTATTGACCCAAATAACATAGGTGGATTCATCCTGAGGAAGTTTTGGACTCTAGCTACCGCTGCATTCCCATTCTGGTGAACACAAGTCACTGCCTGCTGATTGACCTAAGCAGTCAATGCTTGTGCCAATATCTAAATGGATACCCTAAACTCAACATGGGCAACCTGCTCAGGCACGGATCAGTTGGGGCTTGCTGGTGCCGGTAGGGCTTGCTGATGCCCATCTCCATTTCCATCCTCATGGCCATTTCCATTTCCGTTCCTTCTTCAATTCAAATGGTGTGGAGGCACGATATGCAAATGCGTAAAGATTGAGTTAGAGGAATAGAGAGAGTTGAACTCAAAGAACGTGATAGAATCATGAAAGTAGGGAAGTTTCCTAAAATGTTTTATAGCCTCTTTATTATAAGTGTGGTGCACTTCACACCCATGAAAAAGGTTCTACTTAAGGCAGCTTTCAGACACCCTAGAAAACTTCAAAACCTAATGCTATGGTAATAAAAATTCTCAAACTCACACTCCTGATAAAATATGAAGCAGACGTAGTCAATAAAGAACCCCACAAAGGTTAGGGTCGAACCCATAAAGAATATGGTAAGTTATAGGCTAATGCGGGTATTTAATCTTTTAAGTATCTTATCTCCAAAAATGAGAGGTTTATAGAAAACAGTTATAAAAGAAGATTGAAAATTGGTTGTTGTTTATCAAGATTCCCAATTAACTAGGGTAAGTGTTTCCCATGGATTCACAACTACTTTGGGTTTTACACTTGTGATCTATCCCAATACTTTACTTGTAGAACTGATAACTAGGGTTCATCCCAACAACTATTTCGTCCCTATTGGATGACTATACTCAATCACCGGGTTAGGTCTCAGGAGCGATTTCAATTCAACTGTTATCAATTTATTCTAAATTAACTATGTTGTGACCGTAGCTCAAGTTATACAATCACCCATAAAGATCAAGGTTTTGTTGTAATTCTCTTTTCCTAATCTTTACATCTATAGGTTCAAGCAAGTAAAGAATTTGGGCAAGTCTTAACATTGCGCTTCGTTAAGAAACATTAAAGATGAAGAGTATACAATACAAGTGTTTAGCACTAATTTTGAATGACTTTGTGTAACCCTAGTTCGTTAATCCACCATGATTCTCACAACCCTAGTTGTGGAGGTTTTAGCTTTTCATGATTGTAGGATTGTTATTAACATTCATAGACAAACACCTAATTGAATACTTACAACAATGATTGAAAGAAAACATTCTTTGAATATTGCACGAATTGATGTTTAATAATCTAAGAACAAAGAAGAAATCAAATCAAGAATCTCCAAGACTTGAATTAAAATTCACAACAACTGGCTCTCAAATTGCGTCTAGTCACCTCTAATCGCTTCAAATCGTCTCTCCCTACTGAAAATAACATAAAACGTATTTATACAAATAATTGAAACCTTCTCTTAAGTAAATAGGGAAACTACCAAAAACTATCGCCGCCTTCACCTATGACCCCTAACAGCATTGTACAGGTACCTTGACTCGTACGTTGGCTAGCTTCTTTTGAATCTAGCTAAGTGTGGTCTTTTGGTACCATTCGCACCAAGAACTCTACGAGTTGTACAATCTTCCAATGGCTTGACCTTGCAATTTCTAGCATTTTCTGTTAACTTACACGGATGGCATGGTACGACTCATACCTTCATTCCACGATCCGTGAGTCCTTCTCGTACCTTGAGTTCTGCTAGTGATCTATTCTTCAAGTCTTTTCCATGGTTCCTTGACAGGGGTCTTAGGTAGGTCTCATGACTCATGATTCCCACCCGTACCAGGTTACTTGGTCTATGCGATTTCTCTTGGAACTTTCCACGACGGCCATGGTACGGCTCGTACCATGAGTCATAACTTGCCTTCGCTTCACAATTTTCTCCTAGACCATTCCATGATTCTTAGTATAGCTCGTATTGAGATCCGTACTGAGCCACTTTTATACATTTTTCTCCATCTTTTGCACAATTCAGCTCCAACATCTATTTTCCTTGAAAACAAAGTAAAAGCGCCTCATATCCATAGAAACACACCGAAGTCCATGTTGTTTTCCCAATTTTAAGCATCAAAAGTGTTGTAAACTCACAACAAATCAACACCCTCAACTTAAGACTTTTGCATGTCCTCAAACAAAGAAAACAAAAACTAGAAATAATGCTTAAGTAGAAAGGGAACCTAGAATACCTACAGCCAACACAACAAAATTTGCACTATGAACCATAATCAGCTTTTGACCCTTTTTCTGTTCGAACTAAGTAAGCTATGAAAACATTTAACCCCAATCAATTACATATAGGGATAAAGATGTGGCATATAACTATCAGTAGAGAATCGAGCTATCACCAATGCTATTCACACAGATAATTGGTAAAATGCAACACAAACAAGGTACCCTCACAGCAAAAGAAGTCCCCAACATTCATAAATATGTAATATGATTAACTTGGGACTAAACAAATGGGACTCTCACTCTCCCAAAGAATTTCCAAATATTGCACGTCGGATAATATAGGCTTTTCCTTATTTTCTCTACTTTGGCTCTTCGGACAGTTAAACCAGGATCAGTATAGGACTTTGCTAGGCTTCTAATGCAGGCTTCGGGCTAGGTATGATAAATATGGGAATAACTGACTAACCCTCCTTGACACTACATACTCATGGCTTCACTTTACACATTTTACCCAATTTTCACTTTTTCAACTTTTTCCTCCCTTTTCTCCATTTTCATGCAATATATGGGTGTGGTGTGCTTTTTCTCATTTTTTTCCTTTTTCTCTTGGTTTTCTTTTCAATTTTTCTTTTTCAGCTCTTTTTTTCTTTTATTGTCACACCACATCACATTTTTAACCCTTTTTCCTTTCTTTTCCTTTTCACCTCCCCATAATCTATACACCCCTACTATAGCCACCCTCAACTTAGGCATTTTTCCTGAGTTGAGGTTCACAATGTCCACGGAGGGACTAGGACCAAAATAGGTTCATTATAAAAAATAGGTAAGGTTGAAGGTTAATCAAAGGAAAATGGTCAATATAAGGCTCAATATCGGGATCAAGAGATTCATCATCATTTGGTAGGGTAATTTAGGCAAAAGTGGCTCATCAATCAATAACAACCTATGATCATCTCCTAACCAACTATCCTAAAGCCTATGCAAAGATCAACCAGACAAGTTCTAGATCCTAAATGCAATATTGAACTAGGTATAAAACTTCACTCACTCATGGTACCAATTTGTAATTGAATCTACCTATCTAGTTCAGGCACGACTAAGTACAACTACTCATCCTCATAATTTAAAGTCCATACAATGATCCACAAAAGTCATGCAATTACAATTAAACTACATAGCTAACATCAAAAACTTTTAACAGGGTCGATTTTTTACAAAAACATCAAACTAGTGCATTTATTGGATGCAAAGTATTTCTAAGCTACTACTAATTAAATAAAAACAACCTAAAAATTTGATTCTACTAGATAGCACACCCGAGGGAAAGAAACATGGCAAGAAACACCCTCGAATGAATAAAAAATCCAAAAATACAAGTACACCCCCTCCTTTTTAAAAAACATGCTTTGTCCCGAAGCATAAAATATATAAGCACAAGGGAAAGGGACATACCTGTGGTGCACTAAGAGCTCCTGTCATCCCGTAGAGGTGGTACCTCTGCTGCATCTATGGCACTACTGGTGGCCGGTGCGCTCAACTCTATATCTGTTGGGGATTGGTTACCCCCGCATCATGCTCGATCGCTTTCGCAACCTCAAGATCAAGTCTGGCTGATTGTGGCTCCCCTGAAGGGTCCTCGCCACCCACTATCACTCTCTGGGAAGTAGTAGAGCTCCCTGCTCCTCTGGCTCGCTCCTGCAACTCTGATATGTGTGCATCATGAGCTTGCAGGCTCTCTACTCTATCCCACTTTCTTTCTTTCTTATCTTTCTTTTTATTCTTCTTTAAGGGCTCATTTTTATCTTGCTCCAAGACCCTCTTCTTTCCTTTTCCTCCGCTTGTACCCGACGGGACATAGTTTTCCTCCATATCTATCTCCTCAAGATTAACATTTAAGTTCGAAAGAGTGGGAGCTGCTATGATCACCAGCTGTCCATACAACAACTCAGTCATTTGGCTCTGAAGAACCCCCAACTCCTCCCAGAGGCTACTAGTGTGATACTGCTCTGCCAAGCACTCATTTAACTGGCGTTCAAATCCATATATCTTCCCATGAAAATCTCTCACGGCGTCCTCAATCTCTGCCTTTACCCAAGGCTTGACGTTCTCCATCATTTATTGTATTTTCCTTTTGACAACCGTCATCCTCTTTGCTAACTTTGGGAGGAAGTCGTGAGGGACCAGAAAATAGGCAGCTGGAGTCTGGCTCGGGAGACCCACCGATGGTGCAGTAGAAGTGCTGGGAGCTTTCTTTGAATGATCATCCTCTATAGCCGGTGTCTCATCATGCTCCAATGAGGTGGGGGCATTAACCTGCTAGCCGCCAGTTGCCTGTGGTACTGGGATTGTGTTCGGAAGTCTAGTCCAGCTCACTGGGTTCATTTCATCCTGGATCAGCCCTATATTTGCCGTCCTCTGGCCTTAGATCTCAATATCAACATCTTTCAACAATCGGACAACAGCGTCTCTGCGTATCCGATAGATAAGGCTCGAAAACGGCATGGTGGTGCTCAACCCAAGAGAACGATCCTCGATCTCGTTGGCTATCACTCTCGGGATATTGATCTCATACCGGGACATAATGCCTACGACTAGGGCTGCCCTATCCGCACTTAGTGTGTTGTCACTCACAGTCGGCATCGGTTTATGGCAGACTAGTTTCCAGTAGGCCTTCTCTATGATGTTAAGTGCAGATTTAGTTACCTGCTTTCTACCAGCCACTCACTCAACTTCCTCCTTGTCATCTGCTATGACTCTGGCTCAACCAATTGTCACACCCCAAACCTAGGGAGGCATGACTGGAACCTGGTTCCACCCCTGATATGAGCATTTCCAACGCCCCAAAAATAGAAAAAAGGCCCTAACTAATGAGGTTGAACAACACAACAACTATAAAATGAGAATAAGATGATAGACTATAGCGGAAGCTGGCTCACCTGACAAGCCAAAAAAAATAAACATAACATGTCATCAAGGCCAGAGAATGGAAAACAACTATACAGTAGGGCCCACCTATCCTATAACAATGACACTACACCCACAACAAATGTCTACGAGCCTCTAAAAATATAATAGAAATCAACTGTCCGGGATAGGGCCGCGAACTACCCATAACTTAGCCTCTGGAAACTCCGAAAGAACTAGAGCATACAAACTCAGCTGGAACTCCACTCAACAACCAAGAAATTGATCTAACAGTCCACCATCACCTACAGGCATGAATGCAGCACCCCGACTAGGGCATCAATAGAAGAATGTACGAAGCATGAAAGGTAGAAACAACTGGAAGACTCAGATTAGAGATCACAAATATACAAGATATCGTAGAAGGAGAACTCTACTTAAGTAAACACATAAAAACCTACCTGGCCCACATAAGCCTGGAAAGTACAAGAAAACATACAAACAGAACCTACTTGACCCCCACAAGCACGGAAAGTACAAAAGTGAACAACAACACAGAGGCACCTAACCGATAGAGATGACCTGTCATCGCCTCTACACCTCTCAATGGCCTCAGTTAACACCAGCCAACATCTAGCATCCACTACTATCAGATAAAAAATAACACAAGCAACAACCAAAATATAATGCCAAACAAATCACAAGTAAACACCAGTTAATCAACATCATCAATCAAGCATTACCGGACACTCTCTTGGCTTCGCACAATTAGCGGAGTTCAATCCATCTGGGAGAATCAATCGCGATCCCAGGAAGGCTCAGACATATCAGACCACTCTCAAATCATATCTCAACTTGACACTATGGAGGACATCATTCTCAACCCCATAGGTCATTTCACCCCTTTGGTTGAACCCCTCAGTCAGAACAGCTCTCGTGCGTCGAGTATCCCTAAGCCACAAGGCCTTAACACAACACACACACACAAGAAACAACAATAGTAATACATGCTCAAATAGGCCCACAATCGGCTCTCAAACCCTACATCGGACTAATACAACACAATACTATTCTTTCACGTCTAACCGTCTACCGATGAGCCACTAACCAAGATATGGATTACCATCCTAACCAGTCTATTCTCAAGCTTTACAAACATCTCACACACCATTCTACTTACCACTAACATCAAGGGACACGACCAAATTATCACAAGTGTCACCATAGCCATCATGTGCCATCGACACAGTCGACACGATCGCCAATTCAAATATAACAAAAGATCGTCGTAGCCATCGACCTTAAACACTGAAATTTTCCTTATTCACTTGCCAATATAATCACCTAATCTTATTCACTCAACTATCCCAAAACTTACTACAAGAACCACACGCCTCACACAGCCTCTCTACACGAGCCTAACAATTTTTAATGACTATGATTCTCCGCACTCAAGCCCGAAGCACCAACCAAACCAGCACATTACACACACCTTTATCACCAAATAAATTGTAGCACAAGAGTCAATTAAAAATATAACACAAAGCATCACAAAATAGGAAACACACACGTCAACACCGATGACAATGTATTGAATTCATGCCGACAAAAGGAGGGACAAGCCTAACATACCTTAGCTTCAAGCCTAGACGAACTTGAGCCTTCATCACCATGAAAATACTGCCTAAACGAAGTCAAAAATTCTTCCAAAACGCGGCTGACTCAACTCAACGACAGAATAAGATGAATGAAGCTTATCCGACAAGATACATAGGAATTCGACGATAGAAACTCCGAAACAACAACCTACCAGAGTTAATACACCTATAACCAACCTTAAAAACCTAGGAGAATGAAATAAAGAAGTCTTACCAATAGCTTCACCATGAAACAACCACCAACAGCCCGGAAAAGACACCAAACCATGGACTACACCAAGCTTCCGACCTCCCGACATCAAAATCATGTTAAACCATAGATTCCTACCTTAGGAACATTTAAGGGAGAGTTATAGAGAGGTTTGTCATGAAGAACTTTCTGGAAATGAATTTCGATGAAGAAACACCGACCAAGGGGTTATTTATAGTTCTCCACCGCCTTAGACCCTTGTGAGGTGCCTGCTTTCGCGGTCTAGCAAAAATGTAAATATCTCTCTACTCCGAAGTAGGATTGGTGAACGGTTTGATGAACTGGAAACTAGACTCATTGATCTTTAATTTGATAGGTCGCACAACACCTAACTCCTAATATATTTGGAGAAACACTTCGATACATTTGACCTAAATTTCAAGGACTCTCAAGAAGGAAATTTTGTGATAACTTTTTCCGAATTTTGTTCTACAACTTGATCGACGTCCAATATGAAATATGATCATAGAGTTATTCAAATAAGTCATAATACTTCCTTATTAGCCTATTAGATACTCTTATTCCTACCTCAAAAGCACGATTTTATCGCTCAAACTATCCGGGGTGTCACATCCTTCCCTCCCTTAGAAACATTCGTACTTGAATGTTGGACGACACGCACGACATATCGCGACATAGCCTCACATGAAAACCCTACCACAAACAGATCCAAACAACAAAACCTTGCATCATGTCGAGGCACGACACAATTATAACCATAATCAAAATAAGGATTACCTGCCGCCATTTTTAGCCATTGGTCGGCCATAATTCATCATTTTACAAGCATCCCTACAAAAGTATGCAAACGTGAGTCTAGACCCAACTCCTATGACATCTGACTTCTTGCATGATTTCGATCTATAAGAAGGGTAACAATCCAAATGTCCTGTAGCTTCCTTTTTATAAGTACATTGCGCAATACACACATAAACAAGACTCTACTAGACACGACTCATAGACTCCCTAGGATGAACTGCTCTAATACCAAGTCTGTCACACCCCAAACCCTGGGGAAGCGTGACTGGCACCTAGTGACACCCCTGATATGAGCATATCCAACGCTGCAAAAATAAAACAAAGGCCAGAACCGATGAGGTTAAACAACACAAAAACTATAAAATCAAAATAAGATGATAGACTATAGAAGAAGCTGACTCACCTGACCAAGCCAAAAAAATAAACACAACATGTCATCAAGGCCAGGGAATGGAAACAACTATATAGAATGGCCCACCTGGCCTATAACAACGACACTACACCCACAAAAAATGTCTATTAGCCTCTAAAAATATAATAGAAAACAACTGTCAGGGACCAGGCCCCAAACTACCAATAACTCAACCTCTGAAAACTCCGAAAGAACTGGAGCATATTGACTCAGCTTGAACTCCACTCAGCAACCAAGAACCTGATCTAACAGCCCACCATCACCTACATGTATGAATATAGCGCCCCAACTAGAGGGTCAGTACAATAATGTACAGAGCATGAAAGGAAGAAACAACTGGAAGACTCAAATTAGAGATCAACAGATATACCAGATATTGCAAAAGGAGAACTCAACTTAAGTAAACACATAAAACCTACCTGACCCCCGTAAGCTTTGCGAATACAAGCAAATATACAAATAGAACCTACTTGGCCCCCACAAGTCTGGCAAGTCCAAAAGTAAACAACAACACAGTGGCACCTAGTCGACACAGATCACCTCTCATCGCCTCTAGACCTCGCAAGGGCCTTAGCTAACACCATTCAACATCTAACATCCACTTCTATGAGATAAAAAATAACACAAGCAATAACCATAATATAATGACAAAAAAATCACAAGTAAACACCAGTTAATCAATATCATCAATCAAGCACTGTCGAACACTTTCTCGACTACGTACAATTAGCAGAGCTCAATCCATATGGGAGAACCAACCACAAACCCAGAAAGGCTCAAACATGTCGGACCACTCTCGAATCATGCCTTAACTCGAACTATGGAGGACATCATTCTATACCCCATAGGTCATTTCACTCCTTGGGCTCAACTCCTCAGCCGGAAACACTCTAGTGCGTCGGGTGTTCACAAGCTACAAGGCACCTCGGGCTCGATCCCTAGCAGGAACAACTCTCGTGCATCGGATATCACCAAGCCACAAGGCCTTAACACAACACACACAAAAGCAACAAAAATAATAATACATGCTCAAACATCCCAAAATCGGCTCTCAAACCACACAACCCGACTAATAAAACACAATACTATTCTTTCACATGTAGTTGCTACCGATGAGCCACTAACTAAGCTATGGATTACCATCCTAAACAGTCTATCCTCAAGCTTTACAAATAGACCACATGCTACTCTACTTACCACTAACATCAAGGGACATGACCGAATCAGCCCAAGTGTCGCCACAGCCGTCACGTGCCATCGATACAGTCCACACGATCACCGATTCAAATATAACAAAAGATCATCGCAGCCATCGACCTTAACCACTCCAATCGATCATTCATTTTCCAATATAATCACCTAATATTATTCACTCAACCACCCCACAACTTACTACAGGAACCACACGCCTCACACGACCTCTCGACACGAGCCTAACAAATTTTCATCACTACGATTTTCCGTACTCAAGCCCGAGCCACCAACCAAACACGAACCTTACACACACCTTTATCACCATATAAACAGTAGCAAAAGAGTATATTAAAAATATAACACAAAGAATTACAAAACAGCCAACACACACGTCAATATCGATGACAACGGCTATGGAATTCATGCCGACAAAAGGAGGGACAAGCCTAAATACCTTAGCTTCAAGCCTAGAAAAGCTTGAGCCTTCAACACCATGAACCTAATTACTAAATACAGTTCACAATTCTGCAAAACACGGGCAACACAACTCAACTACAGAACTAGACGAATGAAGCTTACCAAACAAGATTCATAGGAATTCGATGGTAGAAACTTCGATACAAAAACCTATCGGCATTAATACACCTATAAAAAACGTTAAGAACTAAGGAGAAAAAAATAAATAAGGCTTACCAACAGCTTTACTAGGATAAAGCCACCAACATCCCCGAAAAGACACCAAACCACGGACTACACCAAGCTCCCAACCTCTCGACATCAAAATCATGTTAAACCATGGCTTCCTACCTTAGAAACACATAGAACACTTAAGGGAGAGTTATAGAGAGGTTTCTCATGAATAAACTTTATGGAAATGAATTTGGATGAATAAAAACCGACCAAGGGGCTATTTATAGTTCTCCACCGCCTTAGACCCTTGTGAGGTGCCTGCTTGCGCGGTCTCGCGAAAATGCAAATATCTCTCTACTTTGAAGTTGAATTGGTGAACGGTTTGATGTGGTGGAAACTACACTCATCGATTGTTAATTTGATAGGTCGCACACCCACTAACTCCTTATACATTGGGATACACACTTCAATACATTTGACCTAAATTGCAAGGAATCTCAAGATGGAAATTTTGCGATAACTTTTTTCGAATTTTGTTCTACAACTTGATCGACGTCAAATATTAAATATGATCAGAGAGTGATTCAAATAAATTATAATACTTTCTTCTTAGCTTATTAGGTACTTTTAGTCCTACCTCGAAAGTATGATTTTATGGCTCAAACTATCCGTGGTGTTACACCAATTGAGCTCGATCTTTCTCTCCTTAACACCCAAATATTTCTTCCATTTCATAGAGTCTATATGATTGTTGAACTATGATGTGGACGATGGAGCAATGAACTACAGCCCACAAAGCATTCGAGCAATGGTTTTCTAAAAAATCTTTACTTCTTGCCCACGAACCAATACTTTGTAAAGTTTGGGCTGCTCCTTCAGTTGCTTGCTAGATTGTGCATTCTTCTCTAATGTAGCATAATAATTGGCATAGAACTCCCTGACTATCTCTTGACTGTATCAGTCAGGGGTCCTAGCAATCCACTCAAACTTATAGAAGCTAATGATCCGCTTTATCTCCTCAACCCCATTTAAGGCACTGGTGAGGATCTGTAGTTCTTCTTGGATACTGTGCCTGGGGTATTGCTTCGATGTGAGCGCCAAGCTCTGCTCATAAATTTCCTGTGCCAGGGGGACCTGCCATATCATAGTACACCTTCTTGTAGGCGGAGTCTACTTAATTTCCTCTGCATTCTTCAGACCCTGCCTCATTGTTGCCATCTCCGGACTAAGCCTCCTAGGACCCCTCATCATCATTAGAGTCACTTTCAAACTCTTGAACCTATTCCTTTGCTCCCTCTTCAGAATGGGGAGCAGTGACTGGAGCAGCAAAAGTGCCTTTGTCCTGTGCCTTTGCTTGAGCCCTAGTGGTCCGTGGCTTAATAGTGTCTAACGTCTCAACTCTTTACTCCTCAACTGAACCACTAGGGGAGATGCCTGCTTGATCGGAGTCGGAGGGCTTATCTCTCAATTCCCTTCGAGCAGCTATCTCCGCTCTAGCTTTCTTGCTTGGGCAGATTTGGTTGCTCTTTTCTTCGTAATCATTGTACATATATAGAAACATGGTTAGTATGTTTGATATGATAAAAAGAAAGCAAGAAAAATACCCTCTGAAGTTCTCCACGAGTCTGCAATATGGGTCATATAATGGTGGAAGGACTCATACTACCAGTCGTGGTTTATAATAGTCCTATCACGACTCCTAGGTATGACTCATACAATGATCGTATGATTCATACCAAGAGTCATACTGAGGGATTCTCAAAATTGTGTTGTTCTATATTTTTCTGTGACACGTATTACACATCATACTTTGTTTTCATGATTCATAGGTAGGGTTGTACAATCTCCTTTGCATTTTGACCCTTACTACCTCATGGTATGATCACCAGGTATGACTCATAGTGGGACCCTAAGAATCGTACCTGGCTTCATTACCAACACTTAGATTTTTATTCACATGGGACAGTCCTAACGAGTCATCATATGAATCGTGGTATGAAACCTTGAGTCATATGAAGACTCGTGAAGCCTTCCCTCATCTTTATTTTGTTTAGTAGTCTAGGTAAAAGTTTGATTCATTTTGGGTACTCAGACTTCCCCATTTTATGCAATCAATGACCATTTTAGGTTTACCCAGTTCATTCTCAACATTCATCACACCCAGTAACTCAGTAGGTAACAGTTTTGGTTTAGTTGTTTCAGCATGCAAATTCCTACCCATCTAATCAAAGTAACCCAAGCTACTAATCATCTATCTCACCCCATTCTAGAGTGTTCAAGGAATCATAGTGCTCAAATGGTAGTTTATACAAGTCAAGCCTTTTTGCAATATTTAACAGTGTTACTTACTTGATTTTCAAGTGTAATCTTGTCTTTCTGCTTGATTCCGTGATTAGGGTAGAATTTTTGAGTGCGCAGATGCAAATTTGCACAACTTCAAGCTCAAATCAATTGATATTTTTGAGTTACGGGTGTGTGTATTTTGGGTGAGAGCTGTGGGTTCGCTTTTTATGTTTGCGTAGGAGTGGAAGAATGAACAATTTGATTTAAATAAGTGTAAGTCGGATCTTTAGATATTTGGGTCGAGTCCGATCAAAGTGCATAATTATCCTATCGTGACTAGTACCACGAGTCGTAGGTTGAAGCTATGGATCGTCCCTTGGACTCATAGCATAAGGCTGAAAAAACTCAACTAGGGACCTACGAGTACAAGGTAAGACCCGTACCATGATAGTACGGTTTGTACAATGAATCTTAAGTCACTTTCTTTGAAATTCCACACTTAGAACAATTCATGGTTACAGTGAGTACTACGACCTGTACAAACTTGGTACGAGTCATAATGACCAACCATAGCATGAATTTTTTGCCTCTGCCTTTTACCACGGCTAGTGCTACGGCCTGTAGAATCCTCTTTTGACTCATACTGAGGCTCGTAGTACTAGTCTGGTCTGAAATTTCTTCCACCCATTTTTGTTTTACCTGCACACTTAACAAAGAAAAGTTAAGTTACTTGGGTTGCTTCCCAAGAAGTTCTTGATTTAACATCGCGGTAACGCAGGTGTTCTGGATACTCAGACTTCACCAAGCCACCACATGGGTTGCCTCCCAAGAAGCGCCTAATTTAACATCGCAACAGGACACAAGTCTCTTGACTACTCAGAATTCTTCAAGAAACTTGAAATCATCATCAATTGCTGAGACAACCCTGAACTTATTGGGCTGCTTCATTGACCAACAGACGTTGAAAGTAACCTCCTCTTTGTTTAGCCTAAACTTTAATTGGCTATCTTCCATTTCTACCAAGGCTTTTCTAGTGGACAAAAATGGTCATCCAAAGATAATGGGGACCTCAAAATCAACCTCGCAATCAAGGATTACTTCTGCTGCGAAGAGAAAGTGATCCACCTTGAAAAGTACATCAACTAAAATCCCCACTGGCTTTTTAACTATGCGGTCTGCCATCAATAGTGATGTGCTAAGAGTTTACGACACTTTTGATGCTTAAAACTAAAAAAATAGCATGGACTTAGGTATGTTTACAAGGATATGAGGCACTTTTACTTTGAATTAAGGGAAAATAAGTGTTGGAGCAAAGATGTGCAAAAGAAGCCTTAAAATGCAGAAAATCAACCAAAGTACCACTCAATGAGCCGTACGTTGATTGTACGAGTCGTACTGAGAACCGTGATGAAATTTAGAAGTCTGAAGTGAGAAGAAGGCAACATACGATTCTTAGTACGAGCTGTAATTGGAGTCGTGGAATTATTCGGAGGAAATTGCGTAAAGGCAGACTCCTAGTACGGATGGACTCACAAATCGTGGCATGAATGTACGAACCATACAAGGAGCCATGGTGAACTTCGGAAGATTCTTCTGTACTTGGCAGAACTTCAACCACTATAGATAGTATGAGTTGTAGGAAGAAGGTATGACCCATACCACAACACCCGTGAAGAATTCCAGAAGATGTCAAAGTTCTCAGGGCCAAACCACGAAAGCATTGTACGACTCGTAAGATGAAGGTACGAGTCGTACCATCCTTCCAACACTTAGCCAAATATATAGTATCCAAGGACTTACGGAAAGTAGGTACGACCAGTACAATCCTGCTATGGGTAGTAGGTCCAGTCGTGACATAGTCAGCACCAAATATGGAAAATTTCCTATTAGCTTAGGAAAAGATTTCTAATGTCTGTATAAATAGCCCTTACGTTTTATTTTAGTTAGAGAAGGACAAAATCAAATTAGTAGACGTGTGAAGAACTATTTTTGTGAATTTTTATCAAGTTTTGAGGAGAAATTCTTGGGATCAAATTCTTGAATTCCTACATTGTTCTTGAGATTGTTCTTTGATATTCCAATTGTGTTTTCTTCCAATTGTTGTTGTAAGTATTTAATTATGTGTTTGTATATGAATAAAAATTATAATTTTTACAACCATGAGAGGCCAAAACCTCCACAACTAGGGGTTGTGGGAGCCAGTCGTTTGGATGAACCCTAGATATCGGTTCTACAAGTAAGCATTGGGATTGATCACGTGTATATACCCGAAATAGTTATGAAACTATTGGGAACACTTACCCTAGTTTTTTGAAACTCTTTATTTAAATCACAATTATAATCTTTGTTTTAATATTGTCTTCTTTAAATCCCCCTAATTTTAGGATAACTCACCAACAAGTTCAATTACCGGCTTTAGACTAGATCTTACCCTATTCCCTGTGGGTTTGACCCCAAACTCTTAGTTGGTTTCTTTATTTAAAACGTCCGCTTCATACTTTGTTAGGAAGTTTGAGTTTGAGAATTATCAAAAAGTGGCACCATTGCCGAGGAATACAGCTAAGATTAGATAAATTGATTGTATTTGACCTTTGGTTGTTATTTCCTGAATTACATTTTCTTCTTATTTTTGGATATCCACAGGTTGTTTCTTGGTGAATTCCATGTACTCATCGGAGTGGAAACCCCTTGATTTCTCTGGATCTCGAACTTGAATGAACACTACATGAAATGGAAACCCAGGGGCAAAGATATGCCTGTATATCTGAAGAAGCTAGGACAGCCGAGCTTGCTCGGCAAGATGCACTTCAGGATGTGGAGGATGCTCGAGATGAGGTCGTTAATGTTGGTTGACATGGGAGGGGCAACAGAGGACAAAGATATGCCCCTTAGTTCTTTGATGAAAATGACCTAGAGATCGATGAAGTCGGGTCAATCGGAGCCTTTGTACCACCACCACTGCCTCCTGGGGCCAAATTTGATATCACTAGCACCATGATTCAGTTGTTGAACATGAAAGGGGTGTTTAGTGGTCATGTAGTTGTCGATGCCAACCTGTACCTGATGAAGTTTGTAGGAATATGCAAGGCGTACAAGTTGCCCGGAGTCAGCCAAGATGCTATAAGGCCAAGACCCTTCCCCTTCTCTTTATCTGGGGAGGCCATATTATGGTTATCGGAGTTGTCTAATGACTCCATTACCGACTGGAGAGAGCTCAAGAAAGACTTCATAGAGAGATTCTTTCCACCCTCCAAAATGCTGCAACTTAAGGATGAGATCTACAATTTTCGACAGTTGAAGATTGAGGCACTTCATGGGACCTGGTTGAGGTTCAAAAAGAAGTTGACCAAGTGCTCGAACCATACAATCCCTGATGACAGTCTTTTGGAGATTTTCTATAGATCGTTAAACAATAGTAGAAAAGTAATAGTAGACACAGTGGCGGGAGAAGCACTGATGAGTCACACATGGGAGCAAGCCGCTATTATTCTTGATAGGGTGAAAAAAACAAATAGAGGATGGAACGCTTGGGAAGCAGATGCAGCAGCTGGTACATATGTTTTTGGTTTGACTACAAGCCAACATAGGAAAGAAGAAGAGAGTGGCAATGAATTGGCTCATATGCGCACATCGTTGGATTTTCTTACTAAGAACATCATTGGAGATGGAGCCAGGAAGGTGAACGCAGTTATGACACAGGGATAGGAACAAGGGGCAGACCATACAAATTCTAAGGAGGAGGCAAACTTCTTGAACAACTTGGTGGCGAGTTATCAATCCAACGCCCAAGGGTATGGACAAGACAATTGGCACAAAGGTTTTGGAAACCAAGGTCGGAACCAATATAGAGACAACTATAATCAAAATGGGTACAAAGATAGAAGTCGAGATCGTGAGCACGAGGGAGACTTGAGAAGGAATGATGGTTACCACAATGACCAAGATGGATTGTACATGCCTCCTGATTCACGTAACGGGGATGCTGGACAGTCAAAGTTAGAGAGCATGATAGATGATATGTTAAAGAAGGTGAGGTCCATAGATGATCAGTTGAAAGAAATCCATTTTGATATATCAAGCATGGGTCAGAGAGTGGAGTCACATGCGACGGCTATCAAGCAAATCGAACAGCAACTAGTGCAATTGTCAACATCTATGAACCCTAGGTAGAAGGGTACACTACCTAGCAACATAGTGCAAAATATAAAGAATGATGTTCACTGTATGGCTATGATGACTAGGAGTGGAAAGACCACGGTTGATCCCCTCAACCTGTTTCAGTTGAAAGGAAGAAAGAAAGAGTGATCAAATATGAAGAAGATGTTGCTGAGAAGGAACATAATGAGGATGCTAAGTTGATTGAGGCCCCAAATGTTGAAAATGGGCTTGAAGCTGAACAAGGAGCCACTTAAACATACAAGGCTATTCCACGACCACCGCTACCATTCCCCCAAAGTATGAAGAAGAAGGTGGATAATGATAAGTTTTAGAAATTCTTGTCAATGCTCAAACAATTATCTGTAAACATACCATTGGTTGAGTTGTTAAAACAGATATCGGGATATGCCAAGTTCATAAAGGACCTTGTAACGAAGAAGAAGTATTTGAGCTATGAGACAATTGATAATGTACACCATTTAAGTTTTATAGCTTCATGGCATCGTGGCCCAGAAGAAGAAAGATCCAAGTGCCTTCCCTATTCCACGCACAATCGGCGAAGTTGAGTTCGCAAGGGCACTCTGTGATTTGGGAGCAAGCATCAATCTGATGTCAATGGCTGTGTTTAAGCAGCTGGGATTTGGAGCTCACACACCGACTACCATGCGGCTGCTAATGGCCAATAGATTTGTGAAGAAGCTTGTGGGGACCCTGTTCAATGCTCTTTTCAAAGTTGATAGATTTATATTCCCAGCAGATGTCATGATCCTTGATTGCGAGGTTGATTTTGAGGTCCCCATCATTTTTGGGCGACCATTCCTTGCCATTGGGAGGGTCTTAGTAGATGTGGAGGTTGGCTAATTGAAGTTCAAACTCAATAAAGAAGAGGTCACCTTCAACATCTTCTGGTTAATGAAGCAACTAAAAGAATACAGAGTGGTCTCAGCAATAGAAGATGAATTCGAATTCTTTGATAAAGTCTGAGTAGTAAAGAGACTTGCGTCGTGCCACGACATTAAATCAGAAGCTTCTTGGGAGGCAACCCAAGTGGTGGTTTGGTGAATTCTAAGTAACTGAGCCACCTGCTCCGTGCCACAACGTTAAATAAAGCGCTTCTTGGGAGGGACGTTAAATCAAGTGCCTCTTGGGAGGAAACCCAAGTTAATTAACTAATGTGTGTTTGGTGTGCAGGGGAGACAAAAATAGGTGGCAGCAAAATTGTTGAATAGGAAGGTGCTACAGATCTCAATACGACTCGTGAGAGGGTTGTACAAGTCATAACATGAGCTATGGTGAGAATCAGAGATGTACTTCAATGCATGAGATCAGGGTACGGTTGGTCCTATGACTCGTAACTTCATTATATGGGTCGTAGTACTCACCATGGTTATGAACTATGCAAGGCATGGACCACATTGAAAAGCAAAGACCTACGAGTCATACTATGAATCGTACCCCTATTGTACGAATCATAAGATGCGCTCATAGGTCCATAGGTAAGTCTCTCAATCTCTTTGGTACGAGTCCAAGGCATGGGTCAGACGATCTTCATATGACTCATGGTACGAGTCATGATGGGTCAAAAGCATTAAATCTACCTGATTCAACCCAGCTTTTTAAAATCGCCCTGAGACCTATATAAGCCTAAATGAATCATACTACTCTCCCACGCTCACTAAACCTAAACGCATGACTTCCTCACACCCATAACTCATGACCAAGAAGCATTGAACAAGATCTATCTTATAGATTACATCGAAAACCATAATACAAACTCTAGTCGTGATTCATAAGTGAAGTATAGACATTCAAGTAGTGTATTCCTTCAAAATTGATAGACATAACTTGTATGCTTGATGTAAATTTTCTAAACCACCTAAGAGTCATATCATTGTTTGAAAAATTAGAAAAGGACAATGACTAGGGCGCAATTGAGCTGTGTGCGACTGGGTAGAGATTGAATTTGATTAAATTCTGCATTGAACTATTAAAAATTGAGTTACAATCGTGATTAAAAAGGGGAGGTTCTAATCCTTATTCTCCATAGGTACAATGACAATGAAGCACAAAGCATCAAAGGAAACTACAAGGAAGACATTACTTGATGAGACCTCTGAATCTGATCAAGCGGGTAGCTCCCCTAGTGGTTTAGCAGAGGAGTACAGGGTCGACACATCAGACATTGATGGGACCCAAACCACTTGGGTGAAGGCCAAATCCCAAGCCGTAGTGGCTGCTTCCACATTTGCCAGTGCTCCCCAATATGAGGAGGGAGCTGAGGAAAGAGCTCAAGAGTTGAGAAGCGGCTCTAATGAAGAAGAGAAGTCCGAGGAGACCCAATCTGGAGATGCAAGAAGCGGTGCTAGATCAGAGGAGGAGGCAACAAATGCCGAGCTGGAATATACTCCGCCTAGGGAGAACTGCACTATCTAATGGAGAGTATCGGGAGCCTAGGAGATATATGAATAGGGAATCGGTCTCATAACCAAAAAAAACCTAGGCGGAGCATTTAAGAAGAATCACGGATCCTCACAAACTCATTGAATGAGGTGGAGGAGATAAAACACATATTTAGCTTCTACGGATTTGAGTGGATGGCTAGGGTCACAAACCAATACACTCTAGAAATTGTCCGAGAGTTCTACGCCAACTATTTGGCAACCAGAGTAGAAGGCTAAAGAGGCGCATAAATTGAAAGATAAGACCAATGTGGAGGGCATTCTAGTTAGAGGTTGAAAGGTCGACATTTCCAAGCGCACTATTTCTCCAATACTATATGGGCCCCAATTCATACCTCCACATGCTATGCATGAATATGAATATTGGTGGAGGCAATGAAACAAATCAAGAATCTTGGCTTTGATGAGAGGAGGAGGAAGATATAGTGGTTTTCCAATGTTATCGCTGATGACAAAAAAGAGGCAGAGTGGGTAACTAGCGGGAAGCAGGTTACAAAGAATTCCCTAAATTTCATAGCAAAGACCTGCTAGACATTTGTGCACCATTGATTGGCATTGACAGTTAATGACAATACCCTCAGTATGGATAGAACAGCTATGGTGGTCTGTATCATGTCCAGATACCCCATTAACATTCCGAGGGTCATTGTAGAGGAGATGCGAGATCGAGTTATGGGATTGAGCACTACTATCCCATTCCCAAGTATCTTCTTTAGATTATGCATGGAGGCAAACATCACAGTGCATCGGGGTGAGGAATACCTGATTGGAGGAAAGAGGATTGCTGACATTGGCCTGATTCGGGATGAAATGAAATCAGGAAGTCAGGCCCGAGTTTCCACCATAGTTCCACTAACTCAACCAATTGGGGGAGCACAGGTGAATGCACCCACCTCAAAAGAGCAGGGCGAGACACCGGCTACAGATGTTGGTTATTCAGATGTAGCTCCCAGCACTTCTGCTGCACCACCTACTAACCTCTGAGCCAGACTCCAGCCGGATACATCCTAGTGCCTCAGTAATTTATCTAGAAGCTAGCCTAGATATTGACCATGGCCAAAAGGAAGATTCAATAATGATGGAGAATGTTAAGCCTTAGGTGAAGGACAAGATTGAGACAGCTATGCAGGCCCTACATGATAGATTAGACGGATTTGAAAGAAGTTTAAATACATGCATGAATGAACAAACTAAGACAGGCAACCTCTGTGAGGAGTTGGGGGCTCTTTGGAGCCAAGTGGCAGAGCTATCATCACAGCAGCCGACAGTCATACCAGCCTCCACTATTCCTGACCTCGATGCTGACATAGATGAGGAGCTTGATCTGGCGGCTTACTGGGAGCCCACAAGAGCAGGGAAAGAAAAAGGGAAAAAGAGGGTCTCTGAGGATGTTGGAGAAGATACCCCGAACAAAAAAGAAAAGAAGAAAAGAGATCACAATTAGAGAGCCTGCAGACTCATGACACACTCTTGTTAGAGCTGCAGAAATGAGCTAGAGGAGCAGGCAGCTCCACCATGGCGTAGATAGAGCTTGCTAGTGGTAGGGACCCTTTGGGCGAGCCACATTCAGCTGGACCATTCCAGAGGCCTTAGAGATAGCCGAGACTACTAGGGTTTCATGACCCGAACGTACACTCGGATAATAAACACGGGACAAGGAGGCCCTAGAGACCCCAAGTAGACCCATGGGATGAGCATACATCTAATTCATTCACATGAGCGGAAGACTTAACAAAAGGAAATGAAATCATGACATAATCACGGAGAAAAGACAACACAAAATTCGTACATGACAACTGAATACAACTCATAGTTTGAAAAGCCTCTAATCATGAAAGACGGGTTAATGGGATAACACCCCAACTAACCTTACAATACTGATACTGAAAGAGAATAATAGAATCTGAACATATGGCCCTCGAAACATGAGGACTCACTAAATGAGCTAATAGCGAACTCTAAAGAGTTATTTAGAAGGGTGAGCCTGAGAGTCGGGTCCTGTATCATGAAATGATATAACATAGAAAGTGTGCGGTCAGTACGTGGAATTTACCTAGTATGCAAGGTAAGTAAAACGAATATTTAAAATATATATAACTTATAAATGATCATAAGAGTAGGACATCATGCTCATATCATAAACATCATAACATAACATAAGGCTCAAGATTTTCAAAACATTAGTAATACAAACATAATCATAATCATAAGAGAAAAACCTTACTTAACTTAACTTGAGCCACAATACATAATCATAAGCATTCATAAATCATGAGGAACAGTGGGAGATTCTCTTAACCGACATACCCCATATGAGCACACATGAAGTCTCACTTGTAAACCTAGTCAGGAGGCCATTCGTACCTTGCCAAAGGTAGAACCACGAAGGGAGTGATATCACCATTAAATGGGACATTTGGCCTGGGGACAGTCACGAAGGAGGTCCCAACATACCTATGATGGCACGTAGTTTATGAGATCCGGGGCTTAACCTGAGCCCTAAACCTACTCGGTGTTCGATACTACTTCCAAAACATATATAGTGCTCATAGTATAACATGCATGAATTCATGGGCTAGATAAATCATGATAATCATAAAAATACTTGTACATACGTGAACTAGCCATGACATAGGGCCCGTGAGTTGGCCAAAACATAGTTCATGAATCATAGGTTTCATGCATACTTGATGATCATACTTATAACATGAAAATCATCAAATCGTGATGGGTAATTGAATAAATCCATATTTTAAATCATAATTTATGTTGGGCTTTTAAATATCATCAATTTAAAAGCAGGATCATAAATCGATTCACCATGAGTCATGCATAATTAGGCTAAATTCAATAGAAAACAAAACCGATAATATTATAAATAATTTAAATTGTAAAAGTTGGTAAAAAACCGTTAGAATATGATAAGATTCAAAAATCAAAAATCCCATTAATAATCATTAGATTTTTATATAAATATACTTCAAAACCCCATAATTTTTTTATAGAAGTTTCATGAAATCATAAGTTTCATGAAATCATAGAGAATGGGTATGGGTATGAAAGAAGTCACCATTGATAGCCTTACATACATTAAAACAACTGGCTCTAACCCCTTGAATGCCCAAGAAGGAAGTGGAAGGATTTGAAGAGAGAAGCCTTGAATCACCCTATGATCACCTCAATATACTCTTGCATGCATGAATGAGGACATAGAATACTATCCCCTAGAAACCCACCTTCATAAGTTAAAATAGCATAGTTTATGGTCTTATAGCGTGAAAAAGTCAAAAATACTCCTTAGTGAATTCTCTCAATACCGCCCGTGCTGGAACCAACTGGGTGGAACCAACAGTCGTTGGAAGGAAGAACGACCTCCATGAATGACGAATTCATTATATGGCCCGTCGTTGCATTACGTACGGCTCTTAACCAACCACGGATGGGATCGTGATGACTCGTCCTTTCTGACCAACCAAGTTGTTGCATCGTCCGTTGTTTTCTCCTTCACAAAATTCGAACCTTTCTTACCACGAGTTCCCATGACTCGTGGTTGCTTTCCCAACGAGTCATGGTCTTGATCCGTTACATGCACCGGAAATCTTGAAACCAAACAACACCGCAACAATGGGTCTTTATTTCACCATGAGTCATTGTATGACCCGGTGGTATCCCCATCTACCGAGCCTAGCCTCTTCCTATGATTGCTAACAACGCTATTATTTGAAGCAATGAGTCATTGCAGCCCTCAGTTTTCTCCACTCACAAATTTAATTCTCCTCACCATGACCGCATACGACCCGTGCTTAGATACCACAAGTCGTTACATCACACGTTTCAGTTTTCCCAGCTTCAGTTGTTTTCAACTTTTAACTCCTCGTCTACTCCTAGGAACTTTCTGGTATGACAATATCTCCTCCTTAGGAACATTCATCCTCGAATGTAGGGAAACAAGAAGAAAACAAAACATGCAATTATCATATGCAAATATTGATCATTTAGTTCAAAAACTAACCGTAATGACTACCTCCGATTCAAAATATATACCGAACTGAATTTGGAAATCACATACACACCCATATAAATAAAAGAAACTTGCGTGCATGAACCGAACATGAAAAACTAAATAGAGTCATAGTGAAAAACCGATACCTCAAGTCAAAACCGAGACGGTAGGAGAATAAATGTGGGTATTTATCCATTATATCTGCTTCAGATTCCCAGGTGGCTCCTTCAACATGTTGATTCCTCCATAATACTTAATTGAAGCTAATTCTTGTTCCATAACCTTTGAACCTGAGTTCTAGTATTTTCACCAAACCTCCTCATTGATAAGGCCGTCCTTACACCAACGTCCATGGGAACTACTAAGGCTGTGTCTCCCAAGAATTTCTTCAAGAGAGATACATGAAAGACTCGGATGAATCAAGATAACCGATGACAAGTCCAACTCATACACTACCTTATCAACTTCTCATAACCCGCAGGGACCAACATAAAGGCTGAGTTTTCCTTTCTTTCCGAACCGCATAACTCCCTTCATGGGAGACACTTTCGTAAATACCAATCATCAACCTCTAACTCTAAATATCTCCTCCTCACATTAGCATCTGACTTTTTGACCTACCAGCGGTTTTCAGCCCGTCCCTTATCAACTGACCTTCACCATAACCTTATGAACCAAATCAGGTTCGATCATAGTTGCTCTCAATACCAACCTCAAAACCATCCGATGGGCGATCCACATCTCCGCCCATAAAGAGCCTCGAAAGGTGCCATCTTTATGTTGGACTAATAGTTGTTATTATAAGAAAAACTCGATCAAGGCAAGTGATCATCCCATCTTCCTTTAAAGCTGAAGGCCAACACACAAGCTCTCAACATGTCTCGAGAGTTCCGTATTGTTTCGCGCTGCTCACCACCCGCTTATGATGAAATGTTGTTCGACTTTAACCCGAGTCCCAAGCCCCTTTTGGAAAAGAACGCCAAAACTGAAGCGGTAAACCGAGTACCTCGATCTCGAAATGATGGACAAGGGCACTCCATGTAATCGAACCAACTCCCTGATATACAGCTTTGGCATAATCATCCGTCGAATCCTTGGTTTTGACCGGGTAGAAAGCATGCACTCTTGGTCAACATGTCTACTACCAAGCAAAGGATTCATACTATCGGCGAGTACAGGGTAATCCTATTATAAAATCCATGTTAATCTCTTCCAACTTCCAAGTAGGAATGTTAATATCCCAAGTACTCCTCCCACTTTGGTGTTCAACCTTAACTTGCCGACGTCTAGCACTCGACTACAAATTTCGCAATATCCTTTTTCATACCATCTCACCATCCTTAACCCTAACTAGGTGATACATGCATCCCTTAGAAATCATTTCCAGGATTTAAGATATGAAATAAATTGACTGGCCGGGTACAACCGACTACCCTTCTACTCAAAACTAACTCACCCGTAAATTGAAATTCCACCCCACTGTTCTATAATTAATCAAATCATAACATGAAAAAAAACAATCCATACCCAAAATGATGTCAAATTAAGTCATAGCTAACTCTACTAAGTTCGCTGAGGTAACCTTATGCACATTGGTAATGGGGGAACCTCTATACACCAGCCTAGATACAATCAATCACCAACCGGGAGTAGAGACTAAGAATGGTTCTCAGACAGATTTTAGGCTAACTCCAAAACTACTAGCAATATATGGGGTCACAAAAGACAAAGTAGCTCCTGGATCTAACAAGGAATAAACATCAATATGGAAGACTTGTAACATACCAAGACCACATCCGTGGAAGCCTCCTACTCCTAGTGGGATACCATAAAACTTGCTTGGCGTTGACCGCCGTCGCACTAGTCGAGGCACCATGCCGAGGGAGGACGTGTTGCCGAGTGGTGGGAACTGCCGCTAGCATATGGGCTCCACCGACCCTCGATCCGCTAAGGGGCAACTTAAGTCTCGTGGGTCCCAAGCTTGCCACACCCGAAACAATCCAAGCCAACTAGGCATCTCCCAAAGGTGATTCTCGGTTGGCACCCTGCACAAAGTCTGGGAAAGAGTGCCCATCTACATGCTACCCTAGCCTCGACTCGAAGCTCGCTCCTCCGATCTCCCTTTGAATCTAGATGACGTGTTGGCCGATGATGGAGCCGAGCGATAGACCCAGGCTGACCGTTGGTGCCGCCCTCCCCATCTCGCTAAGCATGCAACACAATACTGGGAAAGGTCGATATCCCGATGTAGCATGGTGGTGATCCCGCAATCCTTGGTCCAATTAATCATCCACCCTATGAACAATATGACTCCTCACCTAATCCCTTGGTTTGCCACTAGATCCGGAGCATAGTTGATAAACTAGATGAACCCACTCGCATACTCCCGAATGGACATGTCACCCTATTTAAAATTCACAAACCTCAGAGCTCAGCCTCATCTCCCAAGGGAAAATCGATCCAAAAATGCCGCGTGGAACGCTTCCCAACCTATCGGGCTTGCACCAACGAAGGCATCTCTCCACCGTTGAACCATATGTGAGCCACCCCTTAAGCTTATAGGGAGGTCAAGTCAACACACTCCCAATTGTTCACCCCTATAACCTAGGTGATCTTTAGAATCTCCTCAATGAAATCGTGTGGATCCTCGCCTCACCTTCGGCCCTCGTGAACTCGGGAGGGCTCATCCTCAAGAAATCCACCCTAGCTTCGCCGCATTCCCATTCTTAGGGTAATACACCACTTTCTGATTATGAACCCGGGAAGCCAAGGCCTATGCCAGCATTCGAATTAAGCCGCCCTAAACTCGCCGCTGGCAAATGCCTAGTGCGTGGTCTCGTGAACCAGGTGGGGTTGGCCGATGGTCATCACCATTGGCACCCTCATGATCATTTCCATTACTATTTCTTCTTATGTTCACTGGGCGTGGATGAATGATTCTGCAAATGCAAATATGACGAATTATAAGGGTAGGGACTTTCATCGCACGACATAGATCACAAAGAAGGGAACATTTTCAAACATTTCATGCCCCTCTTCGTCATAAGTGCTGGAATGCTTCATTTCCATGAAAAAGACTCTACTTAACGCGCAGACACCCTAGGACACTTATAACCTATGGCTCGATATAAGCTTAACGACCCGAACATACACCGACAAACAAGGGACTAGGAGCCTCGAGAGACCCCAAGACAACCTATGGCATGAGCATACATCTAATTCATTCACATAAGCTTAGAAGACATAACATAAGGAAATGAAATCATGACATAATCACTAGAGAAAGACAACACATAATTTGTACTTGACAGTTGAATACAACTCAAGGCCTTAAAAGCTTCTAATCATTTAAAGACGAGCCGATGGGACGACACCCCAACTAACCCCGTAATACTAAAATTGAAAGAGAACAATAGAATCTAAACATATGGCCCTTGAAATATCGTGACTCACCAAATGAGATGAAAGCAAACCAAGAGCTAATGAGAAGGTTAGCCTGAGAGTCGTGTCCTCTATCATGAAAACGATACAACATAGAAAGTATGAAGTCGCATGTAATGTACCGAGTATGCAACATAAGTAAAAAGGACATTTAAAAAATATATATAACTCATAAATGATTAAAAAACTATTTAAAATTAAAAAATTAAAAAAGGAAATAATGATGTGATTATTTAAAAGTTGAAAATTTTAAAAAAACAAAAATAATAATCATAAGAGAAAATCCTTACTTAACATGAAATGATCCAAAACACGTAATCATAAGCATTCGTAAATCATAAGGAATAGTGGGAGATTCTCTTAACCGACATACCCCATATAAGCACACATGAGGTCCGACTTGTAAACCTAGTCGGGAGGCCGTTCGTACCTTGCCAAGGGTATAATCATGAATGGCATGATATCAACATGAAAAGGGCTGCTTGGGATGGGCACAAAGCCACAAAGGAGTGTCCCAACATACCTACGCGTGGCACGTAGTTTATGAGATCCAGTGGCATAACCTAAGCCCCGAACCTACTTGGTGTACGATACTACTCCCCAAAACATATATAGTGGCTCATAGCACAACATGAATGAATTTATGGGCTAGTAAATCATGATAATCATAAACATACTTATACATACGCAACTAGCCATGACATAGGGCTCGCGAGTCGCCCAAAACCTAATGAATCACGTGTTTCATGCATACTTGAAGATATATCATTATAACTTGAAAATCATCAAATCATGATGGGTAATTGAATATATCCATATTTTAAATCATAATTCATGCTGGGCTTTTAAATTTCATCAATTGAAAAGTTAATCATAAATTGATTCATCGTGAGTCTTGCATAATAGGGCAAAAATCAATATAAATGTTACACCCCGTAAGACTCCCGGCACATGATGGCCTATTCGCGTGTTGGTTAAGCTTATTTGAAAGCCATACATGCTTGAAAAAGGCCCAGAAAGACGTGACAAGCGCTTATATACTCTACAAGATCAAGGCAAAATGCGATTTATAAATTGTATCTGTGGAATGCGATTATAAATTGCATTCAGGGACTGCGAGATTTATAAGTCCTAATTATATATGGCCCAATGCTTTTTTAAAAAAATTTCATTATAATTTCGTAAACTCCAGAGAACAAGAGAAGGCGGTAAGATATTTATAAATTTCAATGATTACGCCAAAACGTAGTCCAAATTCACCAACCTCGTATACCGAGGTATTTAGTCATAGGAGCATTCACGGATTTAGTTTCGCGAAATTCGGCCGACAAACCAGTTGAGCTACCGAATCCTGCAAGTAGAATTGCTCCAAATTAGTGTCAATGTGTTCCTAACCTGAAAGTGGAATATTTCCTCCTTCTCGGGACTTTCGAAAAATAGTGTTTGACCTAGTTTTCGATAAGCCTAAGTTTAGGCTATGAAATATATCGAAAGTGACGTTGCTTTCGTAATAGTGATGTATTTAGTACTAATTGACGTATATGTCAATGCGCTTGGGAGAAATAGCCGGAGTACTGATTCCAGCCTCATCCGATAGTCTGATAACTCGAGTTAAGGTATGTAAAGCCGCTTGGCAAGTTAGTAGCTTTAGCCTTGTATCATAGTAAACTCCGTAACGTAATTCTCTGAGTTGAATGATGAGTATTGTGCAAGTTAAGTAAATATGGTTTACGTTGTATATCGTATCAACCGAAAGATAAAGCATGCGCTCAAATGGCAAGTTAGCATTCCACACTCGCATAGACCGCATGTGATTAAAGTGCTAATGCTTTTAGAATAACAGCATATAATCGTAATACGTTAGTAAAGTAAATCATAGACAGATAGTATCCTCGTTGCGTATTTTCTATTCGTACGTATGATATCTTGGCTACAGTATTGTAGCCATACGTAACAAATAGCATCTTTGGCTTCAAATTAGCCTTGTGCTTATATAAAGATCACGTATTAGTATAAAAGTAAAGATAAGAACCGCATAATACAAAGAGATCGAATAAGAATCGTATTTCGTAGTACTTTTCAGCTAAACATGCTTGCTATTTATGTGTCTATTGCTTGTCAGACATGGTTGTGTTGTGAGGGCACCTGAGCCCTCGCGCCCCCGGGTTGGTAATTGTGTCGCCCAATGAGCGGTGGTTTACGCCACTCCAAGGAGTGGCATGTCACCCCCGCTTTGGACGAAGATGGGGATGAAGATTTCCCCATATCGCTAGCCAAAGACATATACGAAAGCCCCGTTAGCACTTAGCTGCCTGTGGAGCAGTACGTATTCATGCGCATGATTATATACAAAAAGCTCTGTGCCTAGCGCCTGTGAGAAGGTACAAATGTGCCGTATATAGATACAAGACAAAGAGTCCTCCTAATCATACACTGCTATTTATATCGGAGGTTATGGCCCGAGCCAGAGACCTAAGGGCCACAGAGGTGCTCCTAGTTAGCGATGAGTGGAGTGACTTATTTTTTGGCCGATTTTTTGACCGGGTAGGGGTCTGTAGATTGTTTGCTTGCTTGGCACCATCCGGCTTATGGGGGTTGGTATTGCTCTTGCTTAAGTATATGTATTTCGTGTTTATATTAGTTAATAGACAAATTGTGCCGCCGCGTTTACATGTGCACGCTCCCCTCGCCCTATCGCACAGTAGTGCAGCCTGACCTCACTATACGTTCTTCTCGTATCTGCGATCCCCGCTATACGTAATTGCTATAAGCATTCAGATCTGCCATCCGGGCGATTCCGCTGTTTTACATACTCAGCACTGGGCGGCACCGACGCCATTGGGGCACCGGGACATTTGGCCTCGTAGGTTCTGCGACGAGGAGGCGATCCCTCGGGATCGCCTGGGCCGCAGAGTCATCACTCCGTCACCCGGTGAGCTCCGATATTTAGAGGTGTAGTTTATTTCCTTTTGTTGTGGCCGCAAGACGGTAGGCTCAGGCCCCGTCCCGATCATTTTATCAAGACTCATAGAGGCTTGCGCATTGTATATATTTATCTCCTTGTGGTCGCTGAGCCGGGTCGCAGAGAGGCCGTGCGCTGTTATAGTTGTTTAGTACTTGTTTATGTTGGCCGGTGGGGCCATAGACTTTGATATTATGGTGACCTTGCTCTGGCCACGTAGTTATTCCGCATTCTCTCGTGTTGAGTTTCTCGCATGACTACACAAAGATGGTGGCCTTGTCGGCCCGTATAGGTTCCTTTTGTTATGAGTATGTTTCTGGTTAGCTGTTGTTGCATTCACGTGGCTATAGGCCCAAGCCACGAGGCCGTGTTTACGCCCGCAGGCCCTTTTGTTTTCGTAAATCTAAAATAGAGTTTGTGGAAGCACCGCTTGTGCTCTCAAAGTGTGCTCAGGCTCATCAGATAGTAGTCCTAGTCCTACCAGGGCACCAGGTGCCTGTTATACCCCCCAAGGCGGGGCGTGACAAAAATAAAATCAATAATATTATAAATAATTTAAATCGTAAAAGTTGGTAAAAAACCCTTAGAATATTATATGATTCAAAAATGACAAAGCCCAATAATAATCATTAGTTTTTTATATAAATCTACTTCAAAACTCCATAAATTTTTTATAGAAGTTTCATGAAATCGTAGAGAATAGGCATGGGTGTGAAAAGAATCACCCATTGATAGCTTTACTTACCTGAAAACAACTGGTTCTTAACCTCCATTGAATTCCCAAGAAGGAATTGGAAAGATTTGAAGAGAGAAGCCTTGAATCATCCTATGATCACCTCTCCATACTCTTGCATGCATCAATAAGGACTTAGAATAAATTATCCCCCTAAAAACCCACCTTTCATAAGCTAAAACGGCGTAGTTTAGGGTCTTATAGCGTGAAAAAGTCAACAATTCCCTTAATGAATCTTCCTTGAAAACTGTCCAGGTTGGTCCAATGGGTCGTTGGAAGGAACCACGACCCGTTGTATGGCCCATCGTTTGTACTACTGAGACTAGCCTCTGGAACTTAATCACGGATGGATAGGACGACTCGTCTTTTGGACCAAAGGGTCATTACATCTACCGTTGTTTGCCCCTTCACAAAATCAGTACCTTTTTACCACGAGCCTTACCACGACTCATGGTTGCTTCCAACGGGTCGTGGTCTTGATCCATTACATGCACTGGAAATCTTGGCAGCCAAACAACAACTGGTAATACGGGTCGTCACTTCTCACCACGAGTCGTTGGATGACCCGTGGTATCCCCATCTGGTTGAGCCCAACATCTTCCTATGACTGCTAATAATGGCTCGTTGTTTGAATCAATGAGTCATTGTATCACTCGTCGTTTCCACTGCCACCTGGACTCCCCTAACCACGACTGCATACAACGACCCGTGTTTAGATATTACAAGTCGTTACATGGCCCGTTCTGTGATATTTTCCCCATCTTCAGCAGTTTTCAACTTTTAACTCCTGGGTCTAATCCTAGGAACTTTCGGGGTATTACATAAGGGGTAGCCACTGCCCCTATTGATCCACCAGTGAGTGCACCGGCCGCTGCCAGTGCCACAATTTCAGCGGAGGCACCTCCTCCGCAGGATGACAGGAGCACTTAGTGTGTTGCAGGTATGTTCCCTTCCCTCAGTTCTTACATTCTATGCTTCGGGGACGAATCATGCTTTTTAAAAAGGGGAGGGGGTGTACTTGTATTTTTGGATTTTTGATTCATCCGAGGTTTTTTCTTGTCATGTTTATTTTTCTTCCGGCATGTTATCTAGTAGAACTAAGGTGTTTAGGATTTTATTTTTGTGGTTTTTGTTTAATTAGAAAGTATCTTTTGATTACTCAGCCAATAAATTATGTGATATTTTGAAAAATTGACCCTATTAATTTTTTTTTTTATGATTAGTTGTGTACTTGTGAATGCATGTATGATTTTTGTGGATCTTTTTATGTAATTTAGTATATTCGCATGTGTAGTTTTTGTTAATACATGAATAAAATCAAACAGGTAGACTGAATGCAAATCATGTACCATGAGTGAGTGAGGTTTGATACTTTAGTTCAATACTATGTAGAGGATCTAGAACTTGCCCGGTTGGTCTTTGCATAGGTTTTAGGATGGTTGGTTAGAAAAGGATCATAGGCCATTCTTGTTTAGCCTATTTTTAGCTTAAATAATCCTACCGAAATGATATGATTCCCTTGATCAAAAGTTTTGAGCCTTAAATAGACCATTTTTCCTTGATTAACCAATTAATCGTACCTATTTTTTTATAATGTACTTGTGTTTGGCCCTGGTCCCTCCTTGGACATTGTGAACCTCCATATAGGCACAATGCTTAAGTTTAGGGTGGCTAGAGTAGGGGTGCATAAATAGTGGAAAGGTGACAAAGGGAGAGAAAAGAAAAATAGGTGAAAAATTAGGTGTGGTGTGACCAAAGAAAAATTGAAAAAGAAAATTCAAAAAGAGAATGATCCATGAAAAAGCTTGAAGAAACACACCACACTCATACAAGTGCATAAAAAGAGTGAAAAGGGAGGAAAAAAGTGAAAAAAGTGAAAAAGGGGGAAAAAAGAGAAAACATTAAGCCACATGTATGTAGTGCCAAGGAGGGATTTAGTCACTAAAAAGATTCCATCTCTACCACACCCAACCCGAAAGCCTACATTACAAGCCAAAGAAAGTCCTATAGTGATCCTAACCTGACCATCTGGCTAACCGAAGTAGAGAAAATAAGGGCAAGCCTATGGTGTCCGATATGCAGTATTTGGAAATTCTTTGTGAGAGTGAGAGTCTTTTCTTGTTCAGTCCCATGGTATATATTTTTCTATATTTGTGTGTTCGGGACTTTATTTGCTGTGAGGGTACATGGTTTGTGTTTAACTCTACCAGTGGTCTGTGTAAAAAGCAATGGTGATGACTTGACTACCTGTTAATAGCTAGATGACATGTTTTGATCCCTATTTATCATGTTTTGTGGTTTCTTTTAGTGCATGTGCTAATTTGGTTCACGGGAAAAGGGTCAAAAGCTTTTTGAGTTAATAATGCATATTATGTTTGATGTTGGCTGTAGTATCCTAGGTTTATTTTCTAGTTAAGCGTCGTGCTTAGTTTTTCTTTATCTTTGCCTGAGGACATGCAAAAGTTGTAAGTTGAGGGTGTTGATGTGTTGTGAGTTTACAACACTTTCGACGCTTTAAAATAAGAAAATGGCATAGACTTAGGTATGTTTATATGGATATGAGGCACTTTTACTTTGATTTCAGGAAAAATAGGTGTTAGATCAAAAATGTGCAAAAGAAGCCTTAAAATGCAGAAAATCAGCCAAAGTTCAAGTCTCAGTACGAGCCATACCTTTATTGTATGAGTCGTACTGATAACCGTGATGAAAGTCAGAAGGTTGAAGTGAGAAAAAGGAAACTTACAACTCTTTGTACGAGCTGTACCAAGATGGTATGAGCCGTAACTGGAGTCATGGAATTATTTAGAGGAAATTACACAAAGACAGACTCCTAGTACAAATAGACTCACAAATCGTGGCATCAATGTACGAACCGTACCAGGAGTCATGGTGAACTTCAGATGATTTTTAGTACCTGGCAGAACATCAGACACTACAGACAGTACAAGTCGTAGGAAGAAGGTATGAGTCATACCACAACACTTATGAAGAATTCTAGAAGATGTCAGAGTTCTTAGGGCTAAAACCCGGAAGCATTATACGACTCGTAGAATGAATATACGAGTCGTACCAGCCTGCCAACAAAGTCAAATCTGCAGCAGCCAAGGACTTACGAAAAACAAGTATGGCCTGTACAATCTGCTATTGGTCGTAGGTCCAGTCGTGACACTGTCGGCACCAGATATGATAAATTCCCTATTAGCTTAGGAAAAGGTTTTTAATGTCTGTATTAATAGCATTTACATTTTATTTTAGTTAGAGAAGGACAAAATCAAGTTAGTAGATGTGTGAAGAACTATTTTTGTAAATTTTTATCAAGTTTTGAGGAGCAAGTCTTTGGATCAAATTCTTGAATTCCTACATTGTTCTTGAGATTATTCTTTGATATTCCAATTGTGTTTTCTTCCAATTATTGCTATAAGTACTTAATTATGTGTTTTTCTATGAATAAAAATTATAATTTTATGACCATGAGAGGCTAAAACCTCCACAACTAGGGGTTGTGAGAATCAGTCGTTTGGATGAATCCTAGTTATTAGTTCTACAAGTAAGCATTGTGATTGATCACGTGTATATACCCAAAGTAGTTATGAACCCATGGGGAACACTTACCCTAGTTGTTTGCAACTCTTGATTTAAATCATAATTATAATCTTTGTTTTAATATTGTCTTCTTTAAATTCGCCCAATTTGGATATAAATCACCAACAAGTTCAATTACCGGCATTAGTCTAGATCTTAACCTATTCCCTGTGGGTTTGACCCCAAACTTTTAGTAGGTTTATTTATTGACAACGTCCGCTTCATACTTTGTCAAGAAGTGTGAGTTTGAGCATTATCAAAAAGTGGCACCGTTGCCATAGAATATGACTAAGATTAGATTAATTGCTTGTATTTGACTTTTGGTTGTTATTTCCCAAAATTACACGTTCTTCTTGTTTTTGGATATCCACAGGTTGTTGCTTGGTGAATTCCAAGTACTCATCGAAGTGGAAACCTCTGAGCTCCTACCGCAATTACCTTTCTGGCCCCAGCACCCATGATATGCTTCGTGAGCAGGTCTAATGATATACGCATGTAGGCCAATTCCTAATCACGCTCCTCCTCCTTTTTTCGGTGGTCTGCATTCATACCAACAACATACGTGCCTATAGTTACTTCCACTTTCCTAGTGTGCTAGGCCCTGTTAGTCTTGGTCACTCGGTCAAAAATAATGGCAGCTTGCTCCCACGAGTGACTCATAAATGCTCATCCAACCACAGTGTCCACTACAGCTTTTGTGCTATTATTCAGTGACCTGTAAAAAAATCTCCAACAAACTGTCATATCGAATTTTATGGTTGGGGCACTTGGTCAATTTTTTTTTAAATCTCAACCAGGTTTCATGAAGTGCTTCCATTTTCAGTTGACGGAAGTTATAGATCTCATCCTTATGTTATACCATCCTGGAGGGTGGGAAGAACCTCTCTAGAAAAGCCTATTTGATCTCCCTCCAGCTGGTAATGGAGTCGTTGGGAAACTCCAATAACAATAGAGTGGCCTCCCTAGAAAGAGAGAAGGGGAAGAGTCTTAGCCTTATTGCATCCTGACTTACACCGGGCAACCTATATGCCTTGTATATTCCGACGAAGTTCATCAAGTGCAAGTTGGCATCATCCACTGCATAACTAGTAAACACCCTTTTCATATTCAGCAACTATATCATGGTGCTAGTGATGTCAAACTTTGCCCCAACAGGCAAAGGTGGTGGTTCAATAGCTCCAGTTGACATGATTTTATCAATATTTGGGTCATCCTCATCAAAGAATTGAGGAGCATATCACTGGCCTCTATTGCCTCGTCCATGGTGCCCAGCATTTACAACTTCATCCCGAGAATCCTCAACTTCCTGAAGTGCAGCTTGCCGATCTATCTTAGCTTGCCGAGCTTCTTCAGCATGATGGGCCTCTCTTTGCTCCTAGTTCTCCATTCTTCGCAGTGTTCGCTCTATTTCAAGATCAATGGGAATCAGGGGGTTTTCACTCCATCAAGTACTTGGCATTCACCAAGAGACAACCTGTGAGTTTCAAAAACAAAATAAAATATAAATGATGAAATAACTACTAAAAGTTAAACACAAACAATTAATCTTTTCTTAAGCCGTATTCCCCGGCAATGACACTATTTTTTGATAATGCTCAAACTCACACTCCTGATAAAGTATGAAGCGGATGTTGTCAATAAAGAACCCAACAAAGGTTGGGTCGATCCCATACGGAATAAGGTCAGGATGTAGAATAATACTAGTATTTAAGCTTTTGAGTCAATTATTTCCTAAAAGGGGGAAAAATATAAAAGTAATAGGTAACAATATTGAGAAGTTGAATGTTTATTTCAGGTTAATGTAATTAACTAGGGTGAGTATTCCCCATGGATTCATAACTACTTTGGATTTTACACTTTTGATCTATCCTAATACTATACATGTAGAACAGATAACTTGGGTTCATCCAAATGACTGTTTCGTCCCTATTAGATGACTATATTCAATCACTGAGTTAGGTCTCATGAGAGATTTCAATTCAACAGTTACCAATTTGATCCAAATTAACTATGCTACGACCGCAACTCAAGTTATATAATGACCCATAAAGATCAATGCTTTGTTGTAATTCTGTTTTCTAATCTCTACTTCTCTAGGTTCAAGCATGTAAAGAATTCGAGCAAGTCTTAACGTTGTGCTTCATTAAGAAATATTAAAGATGAAGAGAATACAATACAAGTGTTTAGCACTGGGTCTGAATCACTTTGTGTAACCCTAGTTTGTTAATACACCATGGTCTTACAACCCTAGTTGTTGAGGTTTTAGCCTCCCATGATCGTAAGATTGTTATTAGCATTCATAGAAAAACACATAATTGAATACTTACAATAATGATTGAAAGAAAACTTTATTTAAATACTGTAAGAATTGATGTTGAATCATCCAAAAACAAACAAGAAATTGAAATAAGAAATCTCTGAGACTTGAATTAAAATTCACAACAACTTGTTCTCAAATTGTGTCTAATCACCTCTAATCACTTCTAATTGTCTCTCCCTACTGAAAATAACCTAATAAGTATTTATACAAATAATTGGAATGTTCTCCTAAGAAAACAAGGAAACTACCATAAACTGTTGTCGCATTCACCTAGGACCCATAACAACATTGTACGGGTCGTACCTTGACTCGTCCGTTGGCTGGCTTCTGCTGAATGTGGCTAAGTGTGGACTTCTGGTATCACTCCTATGAAGAACCTACGATAATACAATCTTCCCGTAGCTTGATCTTGCAATTGGCATCTTCTATTAACTTCCACAAATGGTATGGTACGACTCGTTCCTTCATTCCACGATCCGTGAGTCCTTCTCATAACTTGAGTTCTACCAGTCATCTATTCTTATGGTCTTTTCCACATTTCCTTGATACAGGTCTTAGGTAGGTCTCACAACTCGTGATTACCACCCGTACCAGGATACTTAGCCTGTGCAATTTCTCCTGGAACTTTCCACGACTGCTATGGTACGGCTCGTTCAAGGATGGTACGACCCATACTATGAGTTGTAACTTGTCTTCACGTCACCATTTACTCCTAAGACCCTTCCATGATTCTCAGTATGGCTCGTACCAGGATGGTATGGAGCGTATTGAGAACCGTACTGAGCCAATTTTCTGCATTTTTCTCCATCTTGCACAAATCTGCTCCAATATCTATTTTCCATAAAAACAAAGTAAAAGCACCTCATATCCATATAAACACACCTAAGTCTATTCTATTTTCCTAGTTTTTAGCATCTAAAGTGTAGTAAACTCACAGCACATCAGATACCTAGTTTGTCATGACTTGAAGATTAGCTCAGATCTAGACACGAAACCTAGGACCATAAATAGATCCAAGTCAACCCATGTCATGAACATGATAACTAAAGATCAACATAAGCATAATTGATAACTCAATTCTGAAATAGCAGAAATTTGAATAACAAAACATCTAGCCAATCGTAATATCACTACACTGAGTCCGAAGCTGAATATACAAATCTATGTCAGAAAAGCCTCTACTAACTGATGAGATGCTGGGACAAGTCCCCAACTATCTCTAAGTCTGAAACAAATTGACATAATGATACTGAAAGATAGTTGTCCTAGGAGGATGAGGACTCACCCTAGGTAGGGTCTGAACTAGAATGATAATAGAACTAATGGTGCGTGTGAGTCTGATCACTAGGACCTGTATCATTAAATGATACAACATAGAGTATGTGGTCAGTACTTGGAGTATACTGAGTGTGCAAGGTAAGTAGAACAGGCTGAGTATGTATAAACTGAAATCACGTTTATTAACATAAGTCATAACATCATAAGATTCTAAGAGTAAGGACTGCATGCTTATATATGAAAACATGAATAAGTCATAAACTGGATCTCGTAAGTGAATCAAATGACCTAAAGCTGAAACTGAGATTCATAAGTAAAAATTAATAATCTGATCATTAGGTCAAACATGTTGAAAACATAATACCAAACTGTCAAACATGCATAATTGAGATCATGAGGAACAACGGGAGACTCGTTGTATAATCGACACTATCACGATAGAGATTACATGATCCCAACTATTACACTCAAGTAGGTAGAACCGTCCAAAACCATTCCAAGACTAAGGGCGTTACCATGATATCGATATCAAGCTGAAAGGCCTATTCAGGGCAGGGGAAGCTCACAAGGGAGGTCCCAAAGTAAATGTGAAATCCTATGTTGGCACATAGTTCTAAGACCTAGGGTTTTCATGAACTCCTAGCCTACTCGATGCTAGACACTGCTTCCAAAAAATATGCAAAGTGCTCACCATCATTTTTCAATGAAGCTGAAACCATACCATAAGTTGAAAGAGGGAGTGTAGACTCCAAAACCATATGGTAAGTTGATAATATAATTACATGCATAGTCTAAAACATGAATATGGCAATCCTAACTCCAAACATAGCATAAGCTGAAAATGGGAGTATAGACTCCAAAACCATATGGTAAGTAGATATTATGAAATTGAACTAAATCATGAAAATATTCTAAATATGAATAGGATTACCAAAAATCTAAAGATCATGCATACTTAAAATAGACTTCACTAGTCAAAATTATAGATTCATATATGGGTAATTTGTAAATATACATATATGCTAGATACTTCATCATATTTGAAATCATAAATCATAGACTAAACTTTTTCATGAACTTGCATAATTTAGGAAAAATCTTCCAAAACTTGAACTCGTGAATTTATAATCAAAATATGTATAAAATATTCCCATTAATCATCAAACATNCTTGATGATTTGTTGTGAACATAATCGGTATAACCGTAGCTCGGCTTGCATAATTTAGGAAAAATCTTCCAAAACTTGAACTCGTGAATTTATAATCAAAATATGTATAAAATATTCCCATTAATCATCAAACATACTTTAAAACATAGAGGAAATCGACCCATAAACACTTTGTAAGAATTTTATGAAATTAGATTGAAATCCCTTTTTGATCATAACTTGAATTAAGACTTTATTTATGAAATTGATGAGAATTATGAGCATGAGAGTGAAAGGGACCCTCATTCATGGCCTCACATACCTCAAAGAACCGAATATACAGTAACCCTAGAAAGCCCAAAGGATATAAAGAATAACTTGATGGATTCTAGGCTTGATCTTCAATGGAAAACCTCTGAACTTTCATTCATGAGAGGGGAATGGTTTAGAATAGGTTTAACCCACTAAAAATCCCCCTAACAAATCTTATAAGGATGTAGTTTAGGGCTTAGAGCTTAGGATTTACGAAAATACCCTTAATGAATTAGCAAGAAAACTATTCTATCAGCTATCAGGAATCGTACCACGAGTCGTATAATCCTCTTAAGACTCGTGGTATCCTCCCGTACTGACAAAGTCCAAAACCTCCAATACTATTAATATTTCCATGAATCTTACTACGATCCGTAACACCATTCTATGAGTCATACCATCACCTGTACATTCAATCAATGAACTCCAAAGAATTTCTACGACTCCTGATCACGGGCCATACCCATGTACTACGACTCCTTGTAGGGACTCGTGGTTTGGGGAACAAAATCTCTGACTTGATCCACGGGTCTCCCTACAACCTATACTACTAACCTATGACCCGTAGGTTGAGACATACTGAGGTAAAAATATAGATTTACTGCTGAACTCATTTCCAATCCTCTCATATAGTCTTAGGAACCTCGGGGTATTACACAAGCATAAGGTGGAAAAATCTTACCACCTGCAAACTAGTGGACTAGTAGAAGTCTCCAATTGGGAAATCAAAACAATTCTGGCTAAAATAGTGAATGCCAACAAAATGGACAGGTCAAGGAGACTAGATGATGCTTTATGGGCATATCGCACAATATTCAAAATGCCCATAGGCATGTCACTATATCAGCTCATCTATGGAATGGCATGTCACTTATCTTTGAAGCTCGAACACAAGGCTTAACGGGTATTGAAGCAGCTAAATCTTAATTGGAAGGAAGCCAAAAACCGTAGACTCAACCAACTTAATGAGATGGATGAGTTTAGGTTGGTGGCTTTCAAGAGTTGATGTGTTGTGAGTTTACAACACTTTCGACGCTTAAAACTAAGAAAATAGCATGGATTTAAGTGTGTTTATGTGGATATAAGGCACTTTTTCTTTGGTTACAGGACAAATAGGCGTTGGAGAAAAATGTGCAAAAGATAGCTTGAAAGTTCAGAAAATGGGCTAAAGTCACAAGTCTTAGTACGGGCTGTAGGTTGATGCTACGAGCCGTACTAAAGACCGTGAAAAATTTCATATGGCAGAGTTATGAAGGGTGTACGACTTTCAGTACGAGTCGTACAATGCTTGTATGAGGTGTAGCATTGAGTTGTGGAAATATTCATAAGAATTCACAAGAGGTTGACTCCTTACACGGATAGAGAGTACGAGTCATGGCGTCAAGGTACTAGTCGTACCATCACACTCGTTACAAACTTCAGAAAAATTGAGAATTCTCAGAGTCAAGCCACGGAAGAACAGTACAACTCGTAGGAAGCATGTACGAGTCGTACCAAGGCCCAACAGTAGCAAAATTTCAGCAAGCCAAGGACATACAGATAGCAGGTACGACACGTACAATCCTACTACGGGTCATAGGAACTATGGTGGCTCAGGCGGCACCAGTTATGGAAATTTACCCTGCTAGCTTAGGAAAAGGATTCATATGTCTGTATAAATACTTTTTATATTTTATTTTCAGTATAAGTAGTTAGAGGACGTGAGATAACTTTAGAGAACATCGAGACAACATAGAATTGAGTTGATTGGCTTGTGATCAACCTTTTCTTGATTTCTTCTTGATCTTTGTGAATTGTTCTGGAGTTATTTTGGATATAATCAAAGAAGTTTTTCTCTCATCTACCATTCTAAGTATTTATTTATGTGTTTAATCATGAATGCATATCACAACCTTGCAACTATAAGAGGCTAAAACCCCCATAGCAAGAGTTGTGGGACCCATGGTGTATTAATGAGCTAGGGTTGCACAAAAGTGATTTGAAACCAATGAAAAACACGTGTATTGTATTTTCTTCATGCTTAAACCTTTCATAATGGTGTACAACGTTAGGACTTGCCCAATTTTTTTACTTGCTTGAACCTATTGAGGTAAAGAATAGGAAAAGAGAATTATAACAAAACCTTGATCTTGATTATCATTGTATTAACTTGAGTTGTGGTCGAAGGATAGTTAAATGTGGAACAAATTGATAACGGTTAGTTTGAAATCTCTCATGAGACCTGACCGGTGATTGAGTATAGGGACGAACCAGTCGTTTGGATGAATCCTAGTTATCAGTTCTACAAGTAAGAATTTGTATTGATCATGTGCGTATACCCGAAGCAGTTATGAACCCATGGGGAACACAAACCCTAGTTAGTCTTAACTCTTGATTTTACATAAAAATTTCAGTCATTGTTTTTATGATTATTTTTCTTAAACCCCCTAATCGGAGTAAGTAACCAACAAGTTCACTTACCGACATTAGTCTAGATCTTCCATATTCCCTGTGGGTTCGACCCCAACCTCTTTGTTGGGTTCTTTATTGACAACGTCCACTTCATACTTCAGTAGGAGGTTTGGTTTGAGCATTATCAAAAAATAGCGCCAAATACTGTGAAGACTAGATTAATTGCTTGTATTTGACTTTTGGTAGTTATTTCCTTAATTACGTTTTCTTTTTTGTTTGTGATTCCCACATGTTGTTTTCTGGTGAATGCCAAGCACTCGGAGTAATGGAAATCCCCCGACTCCGTTGAACCCCGAAATTGAACGGACACTGTGCAGAATGGAAAACCAGGAATAGAGAGATGCCCACATAGATGAAGAAGCTAGGCAAGCCGAGCTATCTCGGTAAGATGCAGTTAGGGATGTGGAAGATTTCAGAGAAGAAGTTGTTAATTCCGGACGACACGGGTGGGACAATAGAGGTTATAGAATTGCCCCTCAATTCTTTGATGATGAGGACCCAAACATTGATGAAGTTGGGTCAACTAGAGCAATTGTACCACCACCACTGCCCGCTGGGGCCAAATTTTACATCACGAGCACCATGATTCAATTGCTAAACATGAAAGGGGTTTTCAGTGGTCGCGCAGCAGATGTCGCCAACCTGCACCTAATGAACTTCATTGGAATATGCAAGGCGTATAGGTTTCCTGGAGTTAGCCAAGATTCCATCAAGATCAGACTATTCCCCTTTTCTCTATCAGGGGAAGCCACTTTATGGTTATCAGAGTTTCCCAACGACTCCATAACCAACAGGAGGGAACTCAAGAAAGCCTTCTTGGAGAGATTCTTTCCTCCCTCCAGAATATTGCAGCTTAAGGATGAGATTTACAATTTTTGACATATCACGACCCGAATGGAGGCCCAGATCATAGACACAGGACAAGCGACCCCGAGAGACCCCAAGTCGACCCATGGCATACGATTGTGTGCTATTGCTTATGCCTCAGCAGAGAAGTAAAGTTCTGCTCTACTCTCATATAACTAACTCTTTCAATGAACTAAAGAAAACATCAATATAATCTCCAGCGGAAGTCTAATTCAACATCACATCAGAATAACATCCGAAGCTAAAACATATATAAGTCTGAAAAGCCTCTAATCTGGATGAGTTGATGGGACAAGACCCCAACTAACTCAACGATACTGAAACTGAAAGTACATAAAGGAAAATGATAGTTTAGTCCTCGAAGGATGAGGACTCACCAATCCTGGGCAGATACAAACTCCGTAAAGCTAACTAAGAATGGGGCTAAAGTTGTGAGCTGGGTCCTGTATCATGAAACGATACAACATAGGAAGTATGCGGTCGGTACGTGGAATGTAGCGAGTATGCAAGGTAAGTAAAACTGCTTAATGAAATAAATCTTTCAAGACATTTCATAACATATCATGCTTTCAAGTCTGAGAAGAAGGGTTACATGCATTCATTCTGAAATCGCAATCTTATCATGACATAACCATGCATGGATTTATAACATCATGACTGACTCGAATGACTCAAAGCTAAAACATAACATTTATGATAAAAGCTGAACAATGAGTCAAACATTGCTTTTAGAACATGAATATGAAAAGTAATCACCACGAATAATGAATATGCAAATCTGAATAGTATAGACAGTGGGAGAGTCGTCACACAGACATACCACGATAGAGCTTACGTAGTCCCAACTATCAAACTCAAGTGGATAGAGTCGTGCATAACCTTTCTAAGGCTATGGACGATACCATGATATCGATATCAAGCTGAAGGCCCCGTGGGGCAGGGGAAAGCTCACAAGGGAGGTCCCAAAAGTGTATATATATAACCTACATTGGCGCGTAGTTCTGAGGTATAGGGTTGACTGACCCTTAGCCTACTCGGTGCTAGATGCTACTCTAAAAAACATACATATTCTCTCCATCATTTTTCAATGAAGCTGACTGATCAGGGGCATATTTATATGCCAAATTGATACTCAAATGTGTAGCTTTTGCCTTGTTTGTCCAACAATGTGTGTACATTCTCATGTAAATTGTACGNNNAATTTATACTAACCAACATGATTAGCGTTGTTTTGCAGAAAAAATGTACTTTTATGAAGCTAAGATGCATGTTGGGAGGAATCGGAAATGGACTCGGAAGAGAACAAGGAAGTGGCCAAGAAAATCAAGGAATAAAGGGGCTCCGTGATGGAGCCGTGTCACGCTGCCATCGCGGATGCATTCTGTCCGGAGGATTTAATTGGCAATAATTCCAGAGAAGGTCCGCGTTCATGCCGTGGCACGTTGGACCTAATTACCTAGAACTTGACATTCCAGTGAAGGTGCGCGTTCGTACCGTGTCATGTTGGGCAAGCTCCGCGTTGCATGCTATGCCACATTGGGGATAAATACCTGGACGACCAAATTCCAGAGAGCTTCCGCGTTTGCACCGTGTCACGGAGGCAATGCTCCGCGATGCACTCCGTGACACGTTGCTTGTTATTCCGTGAAAAATTCCCACCAGTATAAATAGAACACTTAGGTTCATTTTTAATTATTCTGACTT
>JACEIK010009296.1:0-43491 GCA_018107945.1 Datura stramonium
ATCTCCATCCCTTTCATCAGGGCATACACCAGGCATACACGATCCCGGGTGACATCTGTCATGTGCACCCCCGGAATCAAGCAGGAACATACTATCTTCAGTCAGATCCTGGCTTCCCTGTTCATTTGTGAGTAGGGCAATGTCTGATGGTAGCCCCTCTTCTTATGCCTGCTCGAGCGTGCTGTCGAACGGGCTCCACACAATGTGCGTCTGATATCCGCATATGGTGGAGTGATATTTAGCTGCCGGAGTACCTGGGCGTCTATGTTCTGCGCCCCCAATATGGCATTCAGGTGATGAGGCTCAAGGGTGACAATCTGGCCCCTTATTTTGATGGTGTGACTGCAGAGCGTTGGGTTCCAATTTGCATAGAACTCCCGAATCAAGTGCAGATTGCACTCCTTGGGCTCTTCAAAGATGAAGCACAGCCCAGCAGTGTCAATCCTATGTACAATGCGGGGGAACTCCTGTGCTAATGGCTCCCTTGCAATATGCTCCTCAGGGAAGTACTTGTTCTCCTTGTGCTTTGTGTACCATTTCTTCCCTTCCTCGTCACCCATCGGGTTCCGTATTGAGAAACGTTGGCACATGAAACTGCTGGTGCTGCTGGGACTGCTGTTCCCAGTCTGATCCTCTTTTACGAAACCGGCGTAGATGCGCCCTTCCTTGTCTTGCTGCTCAAACATCATTTCCTGTCCAAATAGAGCAGACGATCCCAATGTCAGTCCAAATTTTATAATTAGCTACGACTGGGTTGGTTTAGGCTAGGCCACACACTTAGCCTTCATACAATTTCAGCATCACGGCATTATATTTATTTCTAATTGCAAAGCAAAATAAAAAACAAAAAACAACAAACGACATGCCTTGTACATTCAGAAAATTCGACGGTATAAATTCAATTGTACTACTCAGACTTCGTACAGCTAATCACACATTACCATCGATCACAATTTTATACAAAGCACATAGCAATGAAAAAGAAAAAGAAAAAAACGACCCCAACTATTTACCTACACGAACCTATACCATCCACCCATTTCTTGCATGCTACAATTTCACTCCCCAAAATTCCGTCGATCTTTTAACATATTAACATATAATACGACCAACTCATCTCACCCAACATATACAAACCAACAAGAATTCACACTTCTTGATTTTTCTTCTTCCATGTTCAATTGCAAGCCCTAGTCACAATTTTACAAAAAAATTCGATCAAGCTTATGTCTACGTCGGTTCATGCAATCACAATGACGTTACAAACATTCATCAACAATAACTTGAATGAATTTAAGCTCAATTTCTACCTAGGGTAAGGTTTACTTTTCTATACCTCATGCTCCAAAATCAGAAAAATTCAACTAAGAATTGAGATAGAGTTGATAGGATGCCTTTAATTCGATGAACGAGCGCGTGAAATTTTGTACCTAGGTCCGTGACACGTTGAGGGAGAGAATTTTGGGAGGTTGTCGCGGAGGGGATGAAAAATGAGAGAAAATGAGGGAAATCAGGGTTAAAAATGAAAGAATTTCTTTGATTGCAGTGACAGTGTGACCCATCGCGAATAACACTTCAACGTGTCTGAAGGGTAACGCGGAGCACCCCTCCGTGACGCGAATTCCATCGCGCAGACGTTCTGGAATTTGTAAAAATTCCGTAATTTCCTTCAACGTGTCACGAGGGTAGCATGGAGGCCCTCCTCCGTGACACGGAGCCATCACGCGCAGGCTCACTGTTTTCCTTCTTTAATAAAAAAAATTTTCTCTTACCTCATTTTTTCTCCTTTGCGATTATTTCCCTTTTCCCTTCCGATTCAACCTGGTTGCATATCACCACAAGAAATTGGTTAGAATCCCAAGGTTTGAAAAACACAACGCAATATTTTATTTTATATTTACACACATATATATATATTTTCTTTTCTTTTTCCCTTTTTTCTTTTTTCTCTGTACACATACAACAATAAATTCACAGTTGCCTCCTATTTGCTTTGGTTTACCATCGCGGCTCGGCGTCATTCACGCGCTCCCTCCGCCCCTAGGGTGGCGGACGTCTTCTCACGCGATCACGTCACTCACCTTGGTCAAGCTTACCCCTGTCGGTGTCGTCCCATTAATTCTCTAGACTCAGCATACGAGCAACATCAGCTTGCTCAAGCACGTAGATCACCGAGTTCATTACCTGACCAGGAGCTTATTGGCCTTCTTTACATAGAATACCTCCACCTTGTCGTGTGCCCGCATCGTGAGCTGCCCTGCAGCTACATCTATCAGCGCTTTCCCGAGTAGCAAAAAGGACATCCCAAAATAAATGGGACTTCCCGCGTCTGGCTCGTAGTCAACACAATAAAATCTACCGGGAAGATCGGGAGCCGACTTGCACCATCACGTCCTCCGCAATACCGTCTGGTCTTGCCAAGAGCGATCCTTGAGTTGCAAAATCACTATTGTGATCAGGGCTCTACGCTTTAACTTCTTAAATACCGAAGTCGGCATCATGTTAATGCTCGCTCCCAAATCACATAATCCGCGAGCTCGGATACTCTGCCAAATTGTCAATTGAATTGTAAAGCTCCCAGGGACCTTGAGCGTTGTGAGCAGTGGTTCTGTATCCAGGAAAGTGCACTCCTCGTAAGAGCCACCGTGGCAGACTCAGTCAACCTGCTTTTGTTCGCCACGATGTGTGTACTTTGTGTACTTCGGCACTCCCTGCAAAACATCGACAAGAGGTAAGTTAATGTATACCTGTTTAAGCACCTCCATGAACTTTTTGAAACACGCCTCCTCCTTGTGTTTCTTTAATCGTTAAGGGAACGGGGGTGGAGGTCTTTCTGGTTCAGCATCCTTTTTCTTCCCCCTCTCATCACCTTGCTCCCTCTCCGTTGCTGCTCCGACTATTGAGGTGGTCACTCTGGTTCCACCTCCTTAAGCTATAAACCACTCCTTGTAGTCTTGTATTCACCTGCTTGAGGTTGGGGTCTGCGTCGCTGGGAAGTCCTCCTCTAGGCCTGGTGTTTTGGGCTCCAGCAAACTGCCCAAACTGATACTCCAGCGCTGGTAGCTAACTGATTATTCCTTGCCCATAAAGCTGCCAAATTTAACACCAGTGGCCTGCAATTGAGCTTGATTAATATCATCGATGAACATCTCCCTCAACGCTGGGTGATGGTGGTGGAGGAGGGGCATTGTTGTTTCTGTACTGCGACTGATAGTTCTGCTGCCCTCCTTGATTTCTTTGCACCCACGACTCCGAACTCTGGCCCTGATGGTTGTTGCTACCCCAAGAGAAATTCGGGTGATCCTCCAGTTAGAATTGTAGCTGTTACCATACTGTTGGTGATTATTCCTTTGTGCATTGCTGACAAAGTTCACCGAGTCAGGATTTGCTCACAACACTCAGCTGAGTGTTCATTACTCCCGCACACTTCACACCAAATCTGCTGCACTGCATTCACTGGGGCTTGGGACTGATTCATGCTCATGTTAGCGAGAGTGGGTGTTGAGTTGATCTGCAAGCAGCGGGCAGCAGTAGCTGTAAAACCATCCACTTCTAAGACTCCAGCTGCTTTCCTTGCTCCTCCCCTTGGAGGAACATTCCACTCGGATTTCCCTGCGAAATATGATTCAACAAAGTATACAGCTCATCATAAGTCTTTTCTAATGCTTGTCCCCCAACTTCTGAGTCCAGCAAGATTTTGTGTGGGGTTCCAAACATTCTATAAAAGTGTGCACCAGCACATCATTGGATTGGTGGTGATGAGGACAATCCTGCAACGATGATTTGAATCTCTCCCAAGCGATACAGATTCTCCCCTTCTCTTTGTTTAAAACTTAGAATTTGACTTCTAAGTCTTGCTGTTTACCGGAAGGAAAGAACCGGATCAAAAACTTCTTTGCAAGATCATCCCATGTGGTTATAGAATTTGGTGGCTCAGCTTTCAACCACCTTTTGGCTACTCCCAAAAGTGAAAATGGGAACAATGTAAGCCTGACATAATCTGTTGACACTCCAGCGGGAATGTAAGTGTGCTTATCTCACAAAAATTTTGAAGATGTTGTTGTGGATCCTCGTGAGGGGGCTTGTGAACTGCCCTCTTATGTGCAGCAATTTGCACCATGTTCTGTTAAGCTCGAACCTCCCTCCCAAACTCAGGTTTGCGAAGATACTAGACGTGACATTGCGCATGTGGGATTGCACATCGCGGGCAAGCCCTAGCTACTTATTCTGGGCACACTAACACCACCCACGCACAAGTGGTGAGTTTGTGGTTTCCTCAAGGGATTGTTTGTCTGAGCAAAACAGTTTCTCTCAAACTTCTCTCCGTTAGCGTGGAATTGTCTTTCCCGGCTCTAAGGATGGATCCACCAGCTCTTTGTCTCTTGCGAGTGTTCAACAGAATCTGTTATCTTGCAAAATACAGGCTAGACCAGATTATTAAACACTAAAATAAAGAAATAGCAAACTAACACTTTAGGAAAAATATAATTTCGCCAATAGCCAGTCCCACAGCGGCATAAAACTGTTCAGCTGTCTGGATGACTACACGCAAGTACGTGGTCGAACAAGTAGTAAGAGAAAATTAGCTCAAGTAAGCCAAGTATCAATCCCACAGGGACTGGACTACAGGGCAAAATCTACTCAAGTGTCAATTTACTGTTACTCTAAAAATGCAGACAACAAAGTGAAAAAAGTTTTTATATTTTGTTATCTAATTTTATACTGAGGCTAAAATAAATATACAAGTGAGTCTGAACTATGAATGTGAGCATGCTGAGGCTAAAACGAACATGAAAAGAAATTAATTATCGATATAAACTGGTTTATCTTTTCTCCGGTTGCTAGTCGGAACTTATGCCTATGGATTAAGTATTTAACCCAACTTAAGAATCATGAGCCTTCCACCTACATATCTGTGATAAGAAATTCATGTTCTAGCCATACAAAACCGATTCCACACTTGACTAATACGACTTTCAGGTATATTTCTATCGATGGTAAATCAATTCTCGTTTTCCCAAACAAAGAAAAGATCATATCTATTCAATTCACAACTTTCCAGTTTCGTGCTCTCTCAGTGAAACCGGACTTTTAGATATACATTATCATTGGCCAAACATTAATGCAGTAAGAACAAGTGTAGAACAACCATGAAAGAAAAGATGAGCAGATGATCAACAATTACATTTCAATACAATTGTTCCTAATCTCAACAAGTGAAATTAGCCACTCTTTTGTGGGTTAAACATCGTTAAATGAGTGTAAATCCTTTAACAATTGAAAGAAAGGAGAAAGGGATAGAGAAAAACCCTAAGAATTCTTAGTCCTCTCAACTGCCACGTAACCCACGTTCTTGCTCCACCAAGTCAGATGACCAAAAATGAACTAAATTGTTCCTAACTAATGGTGAGAATTTTCCGGAATAACAAGCAACGTGTCATGGAGTGCATTGGGAGCACTGCCTCCCGCGTGACGCGATTAAACGCAGGCTCTCTGGAATTTTGCCGTCCAGGTAATTTTCCCCAACGTGGCACGACATGCTAACGTGGAGCTTGCCCAGCGTGCCACAGTGCGAAAGCGCACCTTCACTGGAATGTCAAGTTCCAGGTACTCAGGATCCAACGTGCCCACGGCACGATCGCGCACACCCTCTCTGGAAATCCTTGCAATTAAATCTCAGGACAAAATGCATCTGCGATGGCAGCATGACACGGCTCCATCGGAGCCTCTTTACTTCTTGCTTCCCTTGGCCAATTCCTTGCTCGCTCCCGAGTCCATCTCCGATTCCTCCCTACATGCATCTTAGCTCCATAAAAAGTACGTTTTTCCTGCAAAACAACGCTAATCATGTTGGTTAGTATAGAATACACTTTCTACAATTTACATGAGAATGTACAAACATTTGTTGGATAAAACAAGGCAAAAACAATGCCTTTGAGTATCACTTGGGCATATAAATATGGCCCCGAATCAGTGCAGTCATACCCCAAGGCGGGAGTGACAATTAAGTTTAGCTAGACGGGTGTATATAAATTGCCCGGTCTCGGTACTGAAAAGTCACCTCAGAAGATCTAGTAGAGTGAGCCATGACCGAGTTTGATGTTATTCTCGACATGGATTGGCTATTTTCATGTTTTGCCTCGATTAATTGTACAACTCCGGGCGGTAGAGTTTAGATTTCCTGGTGATCAGTCATAGAATGGAAGAGGTAGTTCAATTGTGCCTGTAGGTCGATTTATTTCCTACCTTAGGCAAGAAAGATGATCTTCAAAGGTTGTACCATCTAGTTAGGGTTAAGAGTGCAACGTCCGAAACCTCGATTATCCAGTCAGTCCCATTAGTATGTGAGTATCGAAGTTTCCCTGATGATCTACTGAGAATCCCTCCGAAGCGAGAGATTGATTTTAGTATCGACCTTCTTCCCGATACGCAGCATATATCCATTCCTCAATATAGAATGGCTCAGCGAAATAAAAGAGTTTAAGGAAAAGTTGAAGGATCTTTTGGATAAGGGTTTCCATTTGACCGAGCATGTCCCCATGGGGTGCACCAGTTCTCTTTGTCTGAAAGATAGATGGCTCTCTTGGTATGTTGATTGTGAAAAAGGGTCCACCATCGAGAACCTGGTATCCTTTACCAAAGATTAATTTATTTAACCAGCTTTAGGATACCAAGTGTTTTTGAAGATAGATCTCAGATATGGGTACCATTAGCTCAGAGTTTGGGAGACGCATCCCGAAGACAGCCTTCAGGACGCGATATGGTTATTAAGAGTTTGTAGTTATGTATTTTGGAATAATGAATGCTCCTGCATCTTTTATGGACTTGATGAATAGGGTGTTCAAGACATACCTGGATATGTTCGTGATCGTGTTTATTGATGACATCCTAAATATACTCTCAGCGGTAGACATGCCGCTCATTTGAGAGTAGTGCTACAGACTCTAAAGGATCGCCAATTATATATTCAAGTCAACAGGTACGAGTTTTGGTTGAACAATATTTAGATGTTGCATCAAGGCAGTATAAAGAGTTATTGAAAATAAATTGTTGAAAAGTAGCTGGACCAGTGAATCCTTTGAATATGCGGAGCTTTTTTGAGCTCAACTGGCTATTATCAGAGATTAGTTGAGGCTTTTCATCTATTGCAGCACCATTGAAAAAATTGACCCAAAAAAAGTGAAATTCCAATTGTCAGGCTTGTGAGAGAAGCTTTAAGGAGTTAAAGACTAGACTTACCTCAGCACCGGTGTTAACCCTACCAGAGGGTGTAGGTTTGTGGTGTATTGCGATAGCTTCGAGGATCATACTTGGTTGCGTATGACGCAGCGCGGAAAGTCATAAAATATGCCTCTAGACAGTTGAAAGTTCATGAGAAGATTTACCCAGCCCATGATCTTAAATTGGCGACAGTGGTGTTCTCCTTGAAGATATGGAGGCATTATTTGTATGGGAGTCCATGTAGATGAGTTTTATGGACCATTAGAGTCTACAATATGTATTTACCTAGAAGGATCTCAATCTTCGTCAAAAGAGGTGGTTGGAGCTACTCAAGGACTATTGACATGAGTCTCCTTTACCATCCGGGTAAAAGGCTAATATAGTAGCAGATGCACTTAGTAGACTCTCTACGGAGCGTGTGTCCCATGTGGATGAGTGAAGGAAGGAGCTGGTGAGGAATCTGCGCATCGACTTGCATGGTTGGGAGTTCAGTTGGTTCACTCGACCTATGGCTGCATTATTGTTCGCAAATGAATTTGAGGTTGTTGTTCAAGCAACGGTTCCACAAGCTCTCTATTCCTACCCAGCTCGGCAAGAAAACCTGTCACCTGCAATAAGTCAGGATAAGACCAAGTTTCTCAACACTTAAGGAAATTAAAAATACACAAAAAATAGACAAATTTACTAAGCTTCGCGAATCCCAGCAACGGTGCAAAAATTTGTTGAGGCGCGCAGCAACGGTGCCAAAAACTTTTTGACGACTGTGCCCAAGCGCACACCTGAAATTGTACGTGGTCTTACAAATTTATACAATGGCCCTTTTTAAAGAGCCAGAATGTCGAACCCACAGGGACTGGACCAATTCAGCTATTCAAGTGTGATATTAACTTTCCACAAGTAGTGATTTAGACTTTTTGAATCAAAGGGTTGTTAGTCTAGGGGTGGTCACGAAATATTCTGAAAACATTCAAGAAACAACTAGGGCTAACGCTGGATAATCATGCCATACTACGCTTTACAAAGCCGGTTTAAGTATGGAATTATCTATTGTTGTCTCACATAATTAGAATTGCATGTTCATGGTCTTTTGAGCCTCTAAACACGACAAACTAGCCTCCTAGCTACATCATTGAGTGGGGATGTAACATTCTAGTTCATGGGCAATTCAATTACGTTGATGTGGTTTCGGAGTTTATGCTCTTGTTTTCCATGTATCGCTCTTAAGAAGTGTTTGGGTGACCTAGCTCTAGTTGTCCTTGTGGACAGAGTCTGTGTGAAAGACAACCTTGGTTATGAAGAGGTTCCGGTGGAAATACTGGATTGTGAGGTTCGAAGGCTAAGTAACAAGGAAGTAGCTTCAGTTAAAGTTTTATGGAGGAACCAACATGTTGAAGGAGCTATGTGGGAAGCCGAAGCAGACATGATAGCTAGATACCATATTTATTCTCTTCCCAGCTCAGTTCACAACTTGAGTAGTTTTTCCTAAACCTCTATAAAGTTTCATGTTAAGTTCATGTGCCCCGGTTTCTTTCATATATATGGTTATGTATGAATCATGAATTTAGTTCATCTATGTAGTTGAAATCAGAGTTAGTAATTCCATTAGTAGTAACTCCACCAGTTTTCAGATTATATGATCAGTAATTGAGTATGATGATTGCATTTCTCTATTTTCTATATGTTTTTCCACATTCGAGGATGAATGTTCACAAGGGGGAAATATTATAATACCCTGAAAGACCTAAGACTAGACATGGGATTTAAAAATTGAAAGTTGCAGAAATGAGAATTTTTCCTGCCAGGGGAGCAGGTCCAGGTAGGATCTGGTGATGCCACCAACAACCCATTGGAGTGTCTGTGGTGAGGGTACTGTAGGGTCGGAGTTGGGAGTAGTGGTTTAGGAACGACCGGTTGCTAGATTAAACGAGTTGTTGTTTGTGGTTGTGGTGAGACTGACCCTTGGTCAAGGAGGAAATAGCGACTCATGTAGATACCCGATGCAGGTAACAATGGGTCTTGGTCAGCAATCGTACGAAGGAATCCCAGATTAAGAGGCAGTGGTGATGACGACTGGCAGCAACGAGTCGTGGGCTAGGCGACCATACCATCATTCGTGGAGAGGGATGAGAGGCGTGAACTCAAGGAGTAGCAATGAGTGGTAACAACGGACCGTCATTTGATGTAACAACCCATCCTATCGAGTTGTGGTATTAGAATGATAAAGGTGAAGAAATCACAAGGGCTGCAACGGACGGATACCACAGGTGTGTGGTATCAGGTACGACCCATGGGAAGCGATCAGTGGTCACTGGAAGTCTGCTGAATTTTCAGGTTTTTTCATTAAAGGTAATTTCGTAATTTTTAACTCCTAGGACCTAAAATCGTTGTTTAATCCTCGAGAAATGCAGTGTTTTATTAGGGAAAATATATCCTAAGATTATTTACATCCATGCATGCAAATTGAAGGCTTAGAGGGTGATCAAGTGGATTTATAGATTCTCAGCTATTTCAGTAGGCAATCAAGAGGTGGAGTAAATCAGATCTTCCCAAAGGTATGTAGGGTTATAAAAGGGTGAACCCGTTCACACCCATGCCCAATATCTTCTAAATCATAGAAAATTCCCTATGTTCATCCATGGGGTTTAACCCAATGCATCAAATTCTAATTCTCTACATGGGGTGTGCATTAAATATGTTTCTACTAGTGAATTATGATTCATGGGCAGGTTTTACATTGTTGTCATAAAATGTGCTTCATGCTTTGTAAATCAAAATTCCCATTTATGAGAAATTCATGAAAGTTGAGAATTATTAACAGAATGTTCAAGTATGGTGAGATATCTATTGATGAAAAACATGTTTTTAAGATACCCATGGTTACAGTCACGTTTTCAAGTGAATTGAGTATTTCCAAGCATGTTAATGTATTGGGCAATGCCTACATAATGATGATTTATAATTTCCTAAATTAAGCTTACCACATGGTTTTAGAGCGAAAACTCCCAATTACTCAACTTGTGGTATGGTTTGACCCTAAAGCTTCTCACATATGATTTCTGATTTGAGATGTATTTGATTATTGAGCATCGTCAATAGACGATGGTGAGCTTCAAAAATGGAGAGCATATGCATGTTTTTGGGAGTTGTGTCTAGCATCGAGTAGGCTTAAGGTTGATCACCCTATGCCTTAGAACTACACAAACGTAAGTTATTATATATATATACACACACACACACACTACTTTGGGACCTCCTTGTTAGCTGCTCCATAACATGGTGAGCCTCAGGAACTTGATATTCAATATCATGGTATTATCCTTAGCTCTGACAAGGCTTTTGACAACTCTACCCACTTGAGTGTGATAGTTGGGACCACGTAAGCTCTATCATGGTATTTTGGTTATATGAAAAGTCTCCCATTTGTTTCCTCATATGATTTTAGTTATGCATGTTTATCACTTAATATATATGTGTGTATATATATATAAGTGTTTCCCAAGAGTTTGACTCAATGTTCCAGTTTTACTTATGATTGTCAGATTTAAGCTTTGGGTCATTCGATTCAGTTATGATGTTATGTTATGTTGAGATAATGATTTCATAAAATAGCATGCAGGCTCTACTCTCAGATTCTTATCCTGATTATCTTTATAATATGTATGTTTTAAACAGTTTTACTGGTTTAATCAGTTTTACTTACCTTGTATGCAGTACATTCATACTGACCGCATACTCTATGTTGTATCATTTTATGATACAGGCCCCGGTACTCAGACTCAGCCTCGTCCTTTGCTAGCCTTTCAGAGTTAGCATCCCATATACCATTTGTGAGTGCTCATCTTTCGAGGACCATGTTTTATTAGTTTTCTTTATGTATTAAGTTTCAGACTTGGAGAGTTAGTTGGGGGTCTTGTCCCATCAACTCATCAGTATTAAGTTTTACACAAAATAGAATGTAATCAGCTTCCAATTCGTGTGTATTTCTGATGTTATGCTTATTTTAGACTTCCATTAAGTTTATCATGTTGATCTTTTGCTTTTATGATTAGGTTAAGATTTTATGATCATGCCATGGGTCGACTTGGAGTCCCTCGGGGTTCCTCATCTTGTGTCAGTTTCAAGCCTCCATTGGTCGTGACATATAACATTTAAAAGGTTAGAGACTGTGATATTCCCAGAACAGCTTCACAATTCGTTATGGTCATTTTGACTTTGTTGTTATATCCTTTGGTTTATTATCTCTACGGCATTTAGACTCATGAACGGGTGTTTAAAGTAAGTATCTAAGAACCATGTTTGTTATTGTGTTCGTGATGACATTAGATTTGCCTCAAGAGTGAGGAGGAGCGTGCTAGTCATCTAAGAATAATCATGCAGACACTTAAGTACCGTGAGTTATTCACCAATCTTTCTAAGTGAGAATTTTGGCTAAAGTCCAGTGGATTTCACGACCCATGTAGTCCTCTATGACTATTCTTGTTATTTCCTTAGAAGATTGAGGCTGTAAAGAGTTGTCCTTGACCCATAACCCCAACTAACATCAAGAGTTTTATTGGGTTTAGCTGGTTAATGCGGAGGTTTTATAGAGGAATCTCAACTACTGTTGCTCTATTGATTAAGTTGACTTAGAGAATGTCAAATTTCAATGGTTTTGGATCTTGTGAAAAAGCTTTCAAGAGTTGAAGATTCATTGGGCTCTTGCTCCCGAGTGTTGAACCTAATAAGAGTACTATTGGTTTTGTGGTATATTAAAATGCATCCGGAGTAGGCATTGGTTGTGTGTTGATGTAGAATGGAAATGTTATAGCTTAGCCTCCAGATAGCTCAAAGTCCATGAGAGGAATTATCTAACTCAGCAGCCTCAAGTTTCAATAAGTGATAGTTTCACATTAAATATTTGGCTTCATTATCTCTATGGTTCGCATGTTGATGTGTACACAGACCACAAGAGCCTTCACTATATGTTTATTAGAAAAAGAGTTGAATCTTAGATAGAGGAGGTGGCTTGAGTTGCTCATGGATTATTACATGAGTATTCTCTACCATCAGGCAAAGCTAATGTAGTTGCTGATGCTTTTGGCAGGCTATCCTATGGTACAACTCACGTAGAGGAGGATAAAAGGGTACACTAAGGATGTGCATAGACTCCACACTTTGGGAGTCCTCCTTCTAGACTCTGAAGAAGGTAATGCGGATTTTCAAAATGGGACCGAATCAATATGTAAAGTCAGGAAAGCATGATGGAGATCCATCTTGCTTCATTTAAGGAAGAGGTCCACAAGTATGGGTTTTAGTTTTCATGCCAGAGGAGATGGTGTCATGAGAGGCATCAGCGTAGACTGTGTGTTCCAGATGTAGATGGTCTCAAAGATAGGATCATGAAAGAATCACACAACTCTAGGTATTCAATTCACCCCAGAGTTCTCACAAAAGAAAATGTGCATAACTTGATGAAAAGTCTATTGGTCGAACAATGACGAAGAGAACATTACAGACATTGTGGGTAGATGGCCAAATTATCCAACAATTCAGATTAAACACAAGAGCCATGTGGTGCTCGGCATATGAAATTCCCGAATATAAGTGGGAGAAGATCAATATGGAATTTATCTGGTTTACAAGTTACATAGGCAACATGACTCTATTTGGGTGATTGTAGATCCGATAGTCCTGCTCAACTCATTTCTTATGATTAAGACTATGTATTCAGCCAAGGACTATGCGGGTTGTATATTCATGAGATAGTCGAACTTCATGGAGTTCATTATCCATCCATGTTAGGCCAGGGCATACAGTTTACTACTCAATTTGATCCCGTTCAGAGGTTTGGGTTCAAGTAGACCTTAACATAGTTTATCATCCGTAGATAGATGTTCAGGTAGAAGCGAGACTATATAGACACTGAAGGATATGTTAAGGGAATGTCTTATACATTTCAAGAGAAATTGGGATGACTAGTCATCTCTCATAGAGTTTGCATTTAATAATTGTTATCACTCTAGTATTCAACTGGCTACCTATGAGGCGCGCATGGGCGATGGTGTAGATCTCCATATGATTCATTTAAAGTAGGTGAAACGGAGTTGATAGGACCATGCCAGTGCAACAATCCATGAAAAAGGTCAAGATCATTCAATAAAAGGTTGAAGACGGATCGAGTTGCCAAAAGTGATATATTTATATTAGACATAGAGACTTGAGTTTGCGGAGGATAATTGGGTTTACTGAAGGTTTTAACCATGAGGGGTTATGAGGTTTGGAAGAAAGGAAAGCTTAGTCCATGCTATATTGATCCATATTGGATTTTTAAGAGAGTTGGCAACATAGCATATAAGTTGGAACGGCGAGCCAAACTAGCATCAGTCCATCTACTATACCACATCTCTATGCTTAAGAAGTGTGTGGGTGACCCTCTCTCATTATTCTACAGAGAGTGTCAGAGCGAAAACATATCATATGAGGAACAACCAGTTCAACTCTTGATTGCCAAGTCCAAAAGATAAGAAACAGGAAGTACCTTGAGTGAAGGTGTTAGCATGGAAGAATCCAGCTAGCTAAACGGCTTGTAATACTCGAGGAAGAACCAAGATAGACACAAGATTTAAATGGAAGTTGGAAGAAATCTAGAAAATTATCCACCCGAACGGATCATGTAACGAATAGTTTGTTCCATCAATGATCCGTAGGAGGCGTTCGTGGTGAGGTACAATTGGGTTGAAGTGGGGAGTAGCAGGTGGAATGACTCATGGTTTGATGTCACGAGTAATTGTTGGTGGTCGTGGTGAGACTAGTGCTTAGTCTAGGAGAAAGTAGCAGGTCATAAGAGGACTCGTCGTGAGTAATACGGATTCTGGTAAGTAACCATGGGAAGGAGTAGGAAAATATCTAGTCGAGGTAACAGATTGAAACCACGACTCATTTGAAGGAGGCACGATGTCATTGTGTAGTTCATACGAGGCCAGAGTGCAGGTGTTCAAATAGCATGGAGATCAATGGGCTAATCGTTTGACATGTGGCTTCGTCTGTCAGTGTGGATTATAATATGAGATATTGGGAATTGGCAGGTTATGTAACAGGCGGTCACCATGATTGTTAGTATCGGGGCATGACCCGTAGGATCGGTCGTTGTCACTGCCAGTGTAGAATTTTAGGAAGTTCATTAAAGGCCATTTTCATCATTTCTAAGTCCTAGGGTCCTAAGCTTCATCGTTTAAGGCTTGAAATGTAACATTTGTGAGGGAAAAATATACCCTAGGCTCATTCATGTCCATGCATGCATATTAAAGAGGTTTAGGAGGTGATCAAGTTAGAGTTCTTCAAGCTTCCTTTCAATCATCATCGGGCTTTCAAGGGTTGGTAAAATAAGATATTCCCCAGGTATGTAGGGATATGAGTGGGTGAATTCGTTCCACACCCATGCCCAATATCTCTCTAAACCATGGAAATTCCTATGTTTGTTCTATTGTGTTCTAACCAAATACTGGCAGAAGTTCCTAAATCTCTACATGGCCATGATTTAAATGAGTTTCTATTACTGAATAACGAATCATGAGCAATTTTTACATTGCTTTTCATTAAAATCATGTTTCAAGCTTTATAAATTTAAATGCCAATTTATGAGGAAGTTCAGGAATGTTGACATTTATGATGAATGTTCATGTATGATGAGATGTAAATGATGAAAAGCATGTTTCCAAGTTAACCATATTTATAATCATGTTTTCAGGTTAACCATGTTTACAATCATGTTTTCAAGTGAATTGAGTATTTTCAAGCATGTTAAGTATTGTAATGTCCACATATTCAAGCATGATTTATGGTTTATGATATAGATTTCATGATTGAATCCAATTTATGATGTTGGCCAATTCATGCTTAAGCCTTTGTTCAAGCTAAAACATACATGTGGAGATCAACGATTTTAATATTATTTGGCCATAGATATATGAATAATATTTATGATTTACATATGAGCTAAATGTGGATGTTTTAGGAGCAGTTTCTATCACTGAGTAGCCAGGCATTCAAAGGACTACGCTATTGTCTCATAACTACATGCCACTATGTTATATTGAAACATTACAATGTTAATGGATCCCTGTTTCGAATATCACATACTGCACGTCCCTTGCCTGGCAAACCAGTGACGGCTCTCTTGCACTTAGTGGGAATGATTGGGCATCATATAAGGCTCTACCACTATGGTGACGATTATGACGAGTCCTCCTTTTTTTCATGATTTATGCATTGTCATGTTATGATACTTTGGCTCAAGTGATGCTTTTATAAAGTTTCTCTTACGCTTATGATGTGAAAAAAATTATAGGTGATTTGAAAACCTTGAGTCTTATGCTCGTTCTAGTCTTTCTGATATAAGCATGATGTCCTACTCTTATGAACATTTTATGTATTTTTAAATGTCCATTTGCCCTGCTGCATGTCCGGTACATTCCACATACGACTGCATACTTTATAAGTATCATCTTATGCTCTGAGCTCCAATCTTCCAGACCCAGCACCGTAATTAGCTCATTCTCGGGTTAGCTTCGAGTTCATTGGTGATTCCTCTTCCTAGAGCCAGTTGATATTAGTTATCCTTTATGTTTAGTTTTCCAGACTTGTCAGATTAGTTGGGGATGTTTTCATATCAACCCATCAGATATCTTAGAGGCCTTCAGACAATATGTAGTATCCAATTGTCATGTATGAGGTGCATTTCTCTTTCTATGTTATTATGTCGATTGAGTTAGAAGTATGTTAATGCCATGGGTCGACTTGGGTCTCTCAGGGGGCTCCCTTGTCCCGTGTGTGCGATAAGGAGCCTATGTTCGGGTTGTGAAAAACATGGTATCAGAGCTATAGGTTTGAAGTGTCCTAGGGTGTCTGGAAGCTGCAGCTAAGGTAGAGTCTTTTCATGAGTGTGAATCGCACCACATAGCAGAAGAAGAGGCTACAGATGTTTATGAACTGTCCCCTTCTTTTTCCTTAATCTGTGAGTTTGATGATGTCTTCCTATCCCTTATAACTCATTCTAATAACGATTGCAGAATCATGGCTCCCTACAGTGTTAATAGTAGAAGAAATCGAAATGGAAATGGCTACGAGAACGCCAACAGAGATGCGCACTTACCAGCCCCACCAGTATAGGAGCACCATGCGCAAAACGGTTGCCCATGTACTGAATTTAGGGCAGTTATTCAGATACTTGCGCAGACTTCGACCGCTCAGGTCAACCAGTAGGAAGTAGTGCATATTCACAAAGCGGAAATGCAGGGGGCAGCTCGAGTAGATATTTCAGAAGATGAATCCACCAGAGTTTCATGGGTCCAAGATGGACGAGGATCCACATGAGTTTATCAATGAGATTGTGAAGATCACCCAATTCATGGGAGTGAATGGAGTAGAGTGTTTTGAGTTGGCTTCATATTAGTTGAAAGGGGTTGCTCACATCTGGTTTCAATAGTGGAAAGATAGTAGGGCCGCTGGAGCTGGTCCTGTCTTGGGAGAGTTTTATGTTGCTTTCTAGTTCGGTTCTTCCCTCGTAAGATGATGGAGTTGAAGGCATTCGGTTTAGGAATCATAAGTAGCAGGAAAAATGGCTGTCTAGGAGTATGCCCGTCAAGTTCACTTGCTTATCAAAGTACATCCTAGAGTTAGTGGTCTATCGGAAGGTGCGAGTGAGCAGGATTGTTCATAGGGTGGCGAACTATTTGGAAAAATTTGCAGACAGCTATACTCCACCAAGACATGGATTTCCCTCGGATAGTCTTACTGCATTCCCAGGAGATGGAGGTGGAGCATATAGGGAGAGAGGCCAAAAGGTGCCGGACAGACAGCTATGGTTTCACTCCGTATTAGAATCCCGGTTGTGGTCACCGTCCTCAGATGCAACAAATGTCACCACCCCCAACACCATCATCCGCCAGTGTTCCATCCTGACCCCAAGGTGATCGAAAGAGCAGGGCCTCAGGTTTGAGGGACCAGAGGGGGCATGCACAGTAGAGTGCACATTTCAGCCTGCGGGAGTGGCAAGAGTCATGTCGGGAGTGCTTGCTTGGCTCGGATATACGCCAATGGGTGCGGTAGATTCGGCCATGCCGAGCATGTCCATTGGCTAGATAGGATGTGATAGAGGTCGTGCAAACTACCAAGTCACCAGTAGCTCCAGCACGCTCAGCTCCACAGGGCATCAACTAGTGCGGATGGCGGGCAACGCCAAAATAGATTCTATGCCCTTGCCTCGTGTCAGGAGCAGGATACTTCACATGGATATAGTTATGATATGTACAAAGTATTTCACGCCTTGATGCTTACTTTGTCAGATCCATGGGATACCTTTTCTTTTGTGACACCTTATATTGCTAGTAGCTTTGGAGTCGAGTCCAGAAATTCCTATCAAAACCATTCTTAGTCTCTACACCGGTTGGTGATTCGGTTGTAGCTAGGCGGGTGTATAGAAGTTGCCCGGTCACTATATTGCATAAGTCACCTCCGCAGACTTAATAGAATTGTCTATGACCCCGCTTTGATGTTATTCTTGGCATGGATTAGTTATTGCGAGTTATGCTTCTATTAATTGTAAAACCTATGCGATGGAGTTTCTCTTTTTAAGGTGAGTAAGTTTTAGAGTGGAGGGTAGTTCAACTATGCTGGTAGGTCGTTATATTTCCACTATCTTAAAGCCAGGAAAATAATATCTAAGGGTTGTGTGTGCTTTACAGATTAGGGTTAAGGACTTTAGTCCCGAACTTTTACTATCCAAATTAGTCCCGACCAATGTTTGAGTTCCCAGAGGAGTCTTTGAATGAGATTTTCAGGAGGTTCCACAGCGGGAGATTGATTTTGGTATTGATCTTCTCCCCAATACGCAACTTCACTGTCTATTCCTCCTTAGAAGATGGCCCTAGCTGAGTTAAAGGAGTTGAAGGAAGTTGAAGGACCTATTGAATAGGGTTTCGTTAGACCGAGAAGTAAATCCCCATGGGGTGTACCAGTTCTCTTTGTCGAAGGAAGATACGGTTCCTCCTTCACATGTGTATTGATTATCGGCAATTGGTGGGTCACCATCAAGAACATGTATCCCTCTACCCAAGATAGATGATTTGTTTAATCAGCTTCGGGGTGCCAAGTACTTTCCGAAGATAGATCTTAGATCCGGGTACCATCAACTCAGAGTTTGAAAGTGACATCCGAAGACAGCCTTGAGGATGTGACATGGTCATTATGAGTTTGTAGTTATGTCTTTTGGACTAACACCAGAATGCCCTTTCTTTATAGACTTCGATAAAAGGGTGTTCAAGCCATATATATGTTCAAGATTGTGTTTATTGATTATATGTTGATATACTCTCGAAGTGAGGAGAAGCATGCCTCTCTTTTGAGGGTGGTGTTGTAGACTCTCAAGGATTTCCAGCTATATGCTAAATTCAGCAAGTGTGAGTTTTGGTTGAACTCAGTGGAGTTTTTGGGCCATGTGGTGTCAACTGAGGGCTTAAAGGTAGACTCACAAAAGACCAAGCGATGAAGAATTGGACTAGACCGGCGGATCCTTCAAAAATCAGATGTTTCTTGGGCTTAGCTGCCCTACTATCGGAGGTTTATCGTTTGTTTCATCTATCGGAGCACCATTGACTAAACAAACCTAGAAGAAGGTAAGGTTTCAATGGTTGTCGCTTGTATGAGAAGAGCTTTCAATAGTTAAAGGCTCGGCTTACCTCAGCATCGGTGTTAACAATACCTAAGGATACTAATGGGTTAGTGGTGTATTGTGATGCTTCAAGGATCGGGCTTGGGTGTCTATTGATGCAACACGGAAATGTTATAAGCTTGCTTCTGAACTAGCTGAAAGTGCATGAAAGGAACTACCCGACTCATGATCTCTAATTGGCAGCAGTGATATTCTCCTTGAAAATATTGAGACACTATTTGTACGGGGTCCACGTAGATGTGTTTACGGATCATAGAGATTTTACAATATGTATTTACTAATAAGGATCTCAATCTTCATCCAAAGGAGGTGGTTGGAGCGACTCCAGGACTATAATATGAAGTATCCTTTACAATCCGGGCAAGGCTAATGTAGTAGCAGACGTGCTTAGTAGACTTTCTATGTAGAGTGTGTCCCATGTGGATGTGGGAAGAAAGGAACTAGTGAATGATGTGCATCTACATGCAAGATTGGGAGTTTGAATGTGGACTCGACCGATGGCGGTGTTATTATTCAAAGCAGATCAGAATCGTCCGTGGTGACTTATGTAAAAAAGCTGAACCAGAACTGATGACCTATTTTTGGTAAATTTAAAGGAAATCGAGAATCAAAAGTTAGAGGTCTTCGCTAAAGGGGGGAGAATCGTGTCGTTCGGTACCAAGGTCATTGTGTGTTTCGAACATTGATGATTTGAGAAATTGGATGTTGCATAAGGTTCATGGTTCTAGATATTTGATACATCTAGGTGCCACCAAGATGTATTGTGACCTAGGGGATGTCTATTGGTTGAATGGCATGAAGAAGGACATCACAGAATTCGTAGCTAAAAATTGTATTAAGCAGGTGAAGGTTGAGAACCAAAGACCTTGAGGTGTGTGCTCCAAGATATTAGCATTCCTACTTGGAATTGAGAAAAAGAAATTTTGACATATAATAAGGTTTTACCCTCTCACTCATAAGCAATATGACTGCATTTGGGTTGTTGTAGATAGTTTGACAAAAGGCACACATTTTCTATTGGTCAAAACATTGGTCCTCTGAAGATTATGTCAAACTATACATTCTAGAGAGTTGGTTTGGTTGCATGGAGTTCCCTTCATATCTTACAGCGATACCCAATTTACCTCTTGGTTTTGGAGGTCATTTAAAAAATGATTGGGTACTCAGGTTAAACTCAACACAACTATTTTTGCCCGTAAATGGACTGATAAGCGAGTGGAGAATTTAGACTCGAAGACATGTTGAGAGCATGTGTGATGGACTTCAAGGTAGTTGGGATGATCATTTGCCTCTTATCGAGTTTGCAAACAATAACAACTACCATTCTAGTATTCAAATGCTCCATTTGAGGCTTTATATGGGTGGACATGTAGATTGCCTATTGGTTGGTTTGAAGTTGGTTAAGCAGCAATGATAGGACCAGATTCAGTCTATGAGGCTATGGAAAAGGTTCAACTCATTCGAGACAAGGTTAGAAGACAGCTCAAAGTCACCAAATGTCCTATGCAATGTAAGAAGAGAATTGGTGTTCGAAGTGGGTGATTAGGTGTTTCTAAGGTGTCTCCTATGAAGGGAGTGATGAGGTTTTGAAAGAAAGGAAAAACTCGGTGTCTCGTTATGTATGCCCCGATCGGATTGTGATGCGGGTTGATAAGGTGGCATATGAGTTAGAATTACCCTCAAATTAGCTTCTATTCATCCTGTTTTTCATATATAACTCTTGACGAAGTGTTTGGGTGATCCAGCTCTAGTTTTCGGTGGACAGTGTCGGTGTGAAGGACAGCCTTAGTTACGAAGAGGTTCCGATGGAAATAATAGATAGTTAGATTCAAAGGCTAAGGAACAAGGAAGTAGCTTCATTAAAGGTTTTATGGAGAAATTAGCATGTTGAAATATATGGAAGCCAAAACGAGACATGATGGCTAGATACCCACATATTCATTCTCCTACTGACTTGGATTTCAACTTGAGGTATCAGTTTTCCCCAGTACTCTATTTAGTTTTCTTGTTCAATTAATGTGCCCAAGTTTCTTTTATGTCAAAGTATGTATGTATGGTTAGTGAATTTTGTTCAACAATGTAGTTTTAATCAGATTTAGTCATTCCGTCAGTTTTTAGCTTGGATGATTTGTGATTGAGTATGATTGCATTTTCTCTGTTTTCTATATGCTTTTCCATGTAAGAGGGCGAATGTTCCTAAGTGGGAGGTATTGTAATACCCCAGTGCTGAACTGGGCAGATTTAGAAATAGGAAGTTGGTAGAAATATGGAAAAATTATCCGCAAAGAGCGGGTCATCATAACAATAGTACAGTTCCACCAATGATCCGTAGGAAGTTCTTTGTGGGCGTACAGTTGGATTGAATTGTGGGTAACGGTCAAGGAATGAACCGTGGTTTGATGTCACGAGTCGTTGTTGGTGCTCATTGCGAGACTGGTCTGTCTAGGAGAAAGTAATGGGTGGAGTACGCTGACTCGTGGATAACAACGGATCATGGTAAGTAATCGTGGGAAGGAGTAAGGAAAATCTCTAGTCGATTTAACGGATGGAAACCACGACTCAGTGGAAGAGGCACAGATCATGGTGTGGCTTGTGGGTTACCAGGGCAGGTTGTTGAGGGAAATATTAGGGAGGATCCTAATGGACCGTAGTTTGACGTAATGACTCGGCCACGATCAAGTTGTGGGATTAGAATCTGAGAAGATGAGGGTGGAAGGTGATGTAACGGATGGTCACCATGGGTCATGTGTCAGGGCACAACCAGTAGGATCGGTCGTTGTCTCTGTGCAGAATTTTCAGGAAACTCATTAAAATGTGTTCATCATTTCTAAGTCCTAGGGTCTAAACTATGTCGTTTAGGGCTCGAAATGCGTGTGTTTTATGACGGGAAAATCTACCTAAACCATTCCATCCATGCATGCATATTGAAGGGGTTTAGGAGGTGATCAACTAAGAGTTCTTCAAGCTTTCTTTCAATCTTCATTGGGCTTTCAAGGGTTGGTAAAATCAGATCTTCCCCGGGTATGTAGGATTATGAGTGGGTGAATCCGTTCATAGTCATGCCCAATCTCTCTCTAATCATGGAAATTCCTATGTTGATTTTTATGGGGTTTTAAGCCCAATGTATAGAAATTCCTAATTATTCTCTACATGGGCATGATCTAAAAGTTTTGTTATTGAACAATGTGAATCTTAAACCAAGATTTTACATTGTTTTTCATTAAATTCATGTTTCAAGCTTTATAAATTTAAATACCCATTTAGCAGTTAAAAAGTTAGAGATTTATGATGAATGTTCATGTATGACGAGATGTAATGATGAAACATATTGTCAGAATTCACCAATGTTTATGATAACATCTTCTAAAGTGAATAGAGTATTATCAAGCATGTTAAAGTATTGGGCAATGCCCATGTTCAAGCGATTTATGGTTTATGATATGGATGTCATGATTGATTGATTTATGACGTTTGGCCGATTCTTTGGCCCTAGATTCATGGCTAAACATGTATGTAAATGGGGATCCAACGTGTTAATGTTTATTTGGCCATGAATCTCATGAATGATATTATAGTTTGTATAGTCCTAATGTGCATGTTTTGAGGAAGTGGAGTCTACTTTCCGAGAGTGGCCCAGCATTCAAATGATACATTAGTGTCTCCTAACTACGTGCCACCGTAGGTTCATATTGATAAATGCAATGTAGCCATCCTCATTTGTGATATCACACACTTCTGCCGTCCACCATGTGACAAGACTGGGATGACTCTACCCACTTGGTGAATAGTTGGGGCATCATGTCGGCTCTACCATAGGTGGTTTTCAGTTATGAGAGTCCTCCCATTGTACCTCGTTGTACAATGTCATGTTATGACCTTTGGCTCATGTCATGCTTTTATAAGTTTCATAAGATTATGATTTCGTAGGAATTATGAATGATTTGAAAACCTTGAGCCTTATGTTACATTATTATATTTATGATATGAGCCTGATGTCCTCTCCTTATGAACTTTTATGTATTTTTTTAAATATGTTTGCCTCTGCATACTCCGTACATTCCACGTACTGACCAGCATGTTTTATATTTGTATCGTCTTATGAAGTAGGCTCCAACCTTCAAGGCCAAACACCGTCATTAGCTCTTTCTTGGAGTTAGCTTCCAGTTCATTGGTGAGTCCTCGTCTCTCGAGGACCAGTTGATATCAGTTATCCTTTATGTTTAATTTTCAAGACTTGTCGGGTTAGTTAGGGTATTGTCCCATCAACTAATCAGTGTAGAGCTTTCACACTATACGCGGTATTCAGTTGTCATGTATGAAGTGCACTTTTCTTTCTACAATCATGTCATGATTATGCTTCAACTATGTTATTATGTTGGGTATTCCTCTTTATTCGATTGAGTTCGTCTTGTGTTAATGCCATGGATGGAGCTTGGAGTCTCTCCGGGGGCTCCTTTGTCCCGTGTCTCGATCATGACCTATATTCAGGTCGTGACAGAATGCCGGAAGGCGGAAGATATGATGGCCAAGTACCCTCATCCATTCCTTGGTAGTTCAGAGCCATCGTACTGAGGTAAAAGTCTCCTCTCATATCATTCTTATTAGTTTCATGTCCCATTAGATGCTATTGGAATCCTTGGTAAGGTTTCATGTTTTGTAAATTCAGTTAAGTCAACATTAGCCACTCTCCATTAAGATCACCTACCAGTCGGTTCAATCTTTTTCTAGAGCGAATGATCAAGGGATAATGAAATGACCCCCTAAGAGTCCCTCAGATAACATCCTACATATGAGGTAGAAAACCCGTAGAAACAAGCAATTTTCCACAAGATGAATCACATCACAATATTTGGTAAGATACAATAATTTGTGACATGATTCGTGATGAGCGACCCCAATTTCCTAATTTCCAATTTGAATGACTCAAGTGATGAGTTGTTGGATGGCATGACTGTCACATCTCAAAGTTGGAGGGTGTGATTGGCATCGTGGCATGTCTGATTGACACCCTGCCATAGACTAACTAGAACAAGCCAAACGAGCTTCAACATAATAACAACATAATGACAATAGTAATCAGCAAAACATGGCAGAAAGTGGTATAATGCTACTGAGGTCATCAAGACCGCACACAACAAACATTACAACCCAATAGGTATTGTCTACGAGCCTCTCAAGTGTTTAACAAGTTTATTCTAATTGGGACAAGGTCCCGACCTACCCAATATGTACACAAAATCACAAAATGGTATCTCCATACAATCTAGAGATTACCACACCTATGTAGAACTCAACTCAACCTCGAGGACCTCGATTAGCCTGATGGTCAAGACATACAAGCATGTATGCCAGCACCTCCAACTAGAGCGTCAGTACAATAATGTACCAATCATGAAAGAGGAAACTCAAAAATAAAATAAAGTTGAAAGATGGGGTAACTGATAGAATAACCCAATAATATGAGTAAAGGTAGGAATACCAACTCTAACATACACCAACTCCTCCATAACTACCGTAACCTTCAGAAAAGGTTGTTCAGAACCTTGGAAAAGGTTGTTCAAGAACCTGTTGAAACACATCATTATTAATTTTTGCACATTACAAAAAAGACTATATGATATAACATAAAAGACCAAATATAAGCACCACTAGAATCACTCTCGGCTATGCATTATCACCAAAGTTATATTAAACTTGGTAGATATAGTTATCAAGGGAGGATCGAGACATGTAGGAATAACTCTCAAATCACATCTTGTTACTATAGAGGAGCTATAAACTCAATTGACTATATTAACCCACAGGCTCAATCTCTAGCTGGAACAACTCTCATGTGTCGGGTATCCACGATCCACAAGGAAACATCCTAACATTTAATACATAATCGCCTTATGGAAAACATATAGAGGAACCATGAACAACCATAAATGATTCCCAACATCGACAACTACCACACGCCCGCTCCATTCCAAACTTCCATGGATTCATTTGACTTGCCGATATGCCAGAAGCTCGACTCAGAGTTCAGTCATACCCAAAAAGACACCACATAACCAGTAACTCACTAAGAATATATATAGCTCAAATCAAAGCTGCCCAAACCACTGTCCACACACCAAAAGAAAGAAGACTAACGATAATCTAAGGAATCATGCCGAAAAGGTGAAAGAATAGCCTAGAAATACCTTAAAATTCAGAGATTGGAAGCTAAACAAGTCCTCCCTTTTAAGAGAAAAAACATACCACCTCAAGAATAGAAAACTAGCCTCCAAACTATACTTTAAAACGTTGGGAACAAGAAAAATAATATGAAAACAACGTTTTCCAAGAAGTAGTTTCTTAGGATGTGCGTGGTAGAAATCTCAAAGCCAACCTTCCACTAACCTCCACAAGCCAGCTACAAAATAATCTAAATAGATAAGAAGACAGAAATATAGAAGCAACAAAGATTTCTATATACGAAAGTCGCTAAAACTCACAACTCTGACAAAAAATGGTAACTATATGTGGCTATCCAACTTTTTCAGCACTAGGCTAATCTTAGGAAGGATTCCTATCCTGCAATAATCACTTAGAACGTAAGGGAAGCTAGGGAGTGATTTTTGGATGAGAGATGTACAGAAATTTTGACAATGATCCAAGAAACCGACCAAAAAGGGACTTATATACTCCTTCACCAACTTGGCCCATTTTGACATGCCTACTTGCGCAGTCTCGCAAAAACATGAATATCTCTCTATTTCAAAGTCATATTGAAGAGTGGTTTAATGTGCTGGAAACTATATTCGTAGACCTTGAATTTATGAGTTTGTAAGCCCCTAACTTTGTATTGATTAGGAGAAATCCTCTAAGACAGCAGACCCAAATATCCAGAATTAAAAAAGAATTTTCCAATAACATTTGCCGACTTTTTGTTTCTAGCCTAATTAACATCACATCTTAACATACAACAATAGAGTGATTCAAATAACTCATAAAACTTCCTTCTTGAATATTAAGTAATCTTATTCCTACCTTGAAAACACGGGTTTATTACCTTGAAAACACGGGTTTATTACTTCAGTTATACGGGTGTTACATGCCTAAACATTCATCCTTGAATTGTGAATGTTATGCACATGCAAGGACCTAATGAAAAGGATATCAACATACACATGGTTTATTAATAAACCCAAGCCCACATGAAAGCTCACAAGAACATAAAACTGCAGATCTAATAAAATTAAGACATGAACCTAAACATATTCATGGCACGCCCGGACCTACCAAAACATGGCCGACTAAAATAATAATCAAAATCACATGTATAACTGTATACTTGCTGGAGGTTCTATAGCCTACTAACTTCCCAATGCGAAGATTCATGGATGTTGAAAGGAATTATATGAGTGAAACCCTACCCCGACCTTGTCCTCAACCTGACTGTACCCCTGACTCCATCGGCCCTTCTAGCCTAGATTATCCTACCACATAACCTATTGGTCGAGTTATATTACTCCACTCCCGGTGGGGACAGTCCGAATCACATGTTCCTCAATAGCACAAGAAAAGAAATTTTCCGACCTCCTTTTCCAATTACCAATGTGTCTCCTATCACATATAGAATAAAATGGAGAAATTTGTTTCCGCAATTGTCGGTGTCCAAACTCTATTGCGGTACGGTAACTAGGTGGTGCTAATGCGACAGCAATGCATATTCAGATGGCTCCCCTTGGTATGGAAGTGGCACGGAGCCACACTAGTCCACTTTCAGAAGTTGATGTCGCTAAGCACATGCAAGCGCACGTGGTCACAAAGTATAGGATGGTGAAGTCTGATTTCAATATCTTAGGAGCTCATGTATTAATTGCTTAAGGTTAACATTTTATTTCATAATCAAATAAATATAGGTAAATTTGAGCAATGGTTTCCAAATATTATTTTGCTAAATAACCAGAAACCATATTCAACTAATGAACAAAAATCATTTTCATAAGTGTTTGTAATTCATATGATGATGACAATCTAGGGTCTTGGCACATTTTCTTTTAGGTTGAGTTTTAGGTCTCGATTACACAAGACTAAACTCTTCTAACATTGGTAGTTGCAAGTTATGATCCCATTTCTTTCTATTCTCCCAAATATCTAAGAACTATCTCATGAATCGTATCATCTATATCCCTATAGTTGCTGGTGAGGCGTGAGACTGATTGAAGATACTAGTATTCAACTGAACATGGTTGAAAAAGTATATCCCTATTATCGACAAAAATCAACTCTTGAACTAAATTGAAGAAGATTATTGAAACGTAGTTCTATGCTTGTTTTTTAACACTCTTAGTTTAATCTCCGTAACATGAAGACAACAATAATATTCTCAAGGTGATCAGGCTAACGAATAATCATTTAAAATAAGTATAGATATACAATCTTGAATGAAGAATTAAAATCTAGCATAAGAGTATTCAAACATCAACCATCAACTGTGGACAAAATGCTAGAACAAGAGTTTAGCCACTTATGTTCGGTGAAAAGCTAAAGAAATCATCATTCAAATCAAAAGCATAAAGTAATGATGAAAACCTAGAAGAAATAAACTTTAGTCTATTCAAAAACAAAGACTGCATACAAGCAGTCAAAGATCTATGAAATTCCTGGATGTTATATTTTATAAGCAAGTTATGAAATGACTCTTTTTCCTTGAGAAGTTTAGCTTTTAGACATGAAAGTATGCCCCAGATATTCCCTGGTACTTGTGCGTCTCCCATCTCGCTAGCCTGCTTGATTTTTCTCTAATGTTTAGCCTCTAGCGGGTTCCACCCCCTATTTCGCCAAGGGTTTAGTCAATTTTTTTCACTTCTAGTACCTGGTTGCCATACCCTCTCATTGCACCAAGTTGTATAAAATATCCCAAGTCTAGAATACCTCTAGCGCGCGCATCACTCATCTCACAAGGTGTTGATCAAGAGTCTTCTGAAGTTTGGGCTCTGGCGCACCACGCCAACTATCTCACCAGCTTGATGTAATTTTTTTTAAGTTTGATGTTTGAAGGTTGGCACGCCATGCCAGCTGTTCACCAGGAAAACTTTTTTCCAAATTCTTCTTTCTTCACATCTTGGGCCATTTTTAGTCATATTCCATGACCACTTGCTAAAACCATCTAAAAGCACTTGTTTGCTCATTGCTTACATCATCATTAATTCTTGAATTTTCATAGGATAATAATCTAAAAAAGGTAAAAGATGGAGTAAAGTATGGCAAATTAGTATAGAGCTATGCCCAACATCACCACCCAACACTTAAACAATTGTTCGTCCACGAACGATCCTTAATTATATACTGGCATCTTTTCTCACAACTTATCACCTCTATCAATTCTCACTAAAGTAGCTACAGAACACGGACATGACTAGTGGATTACGTCAATTCACTTATAATCCACGTCAAGCACACACAAGTTTTCACATTCCAAACTACGTAACTTGTATAACTGACTCATCTTTTAAAAATAGAGCCAATATGATTAAGTATGAAACATGCAACAATTGAGCACACCAACTTTGAACATACTATTCCCTCACTTATTTGGTGATGTTCCTTCCCTAATATTATCAATTCAAAATTTGGAACATAATAAGCAAGACACACTCACTCTCACAAATGACGTATCATACATGCAACATACCAAAGGCTTGCCTCTCATGTACAATCAGACTACTTTATCACTTCAAAGAGAGTAAGATCATAAGGACTTTTCTTGGTTGTTTGTTGGCTAAGGAATGGGTAGGAATGATTTTTCTTTAGTAATACAACTATTCCTAAGCACTTTAAGACATTCTTTCATCTTTCTTGTCCACCACTTTTTCATGTTAGTCACCTTTCCCTTCACTAATACTTTTTTCTTTTCTCATTCCCCTCTTTATACTACTTGACTTATAGTTTCTTCTTAAAAGTTCAACAAGAATAATTAACCGTTAAATATCTTTTCATTTATGTTCTAGTAGCAAATAAACATGTCGCTTTGTGTAAGGCACCACTCTTTCAATCATCTCCTCTCGCCATCACCATTTTTCTCTCTTTCCTTTCCGTTGGCTCCTTCTACTTTGGTAGAACCTTCATTCTTAATTCTCAAAGTGCCTATCTTCGGATAAAAAATATTTAAAAGGTCATGCAACAAAGGAAATAGACTTCTTTGTGGATAAGATGAAAATTAAGGCTTACGACAATGGGTTAACAGGGGATAACATTATGGAAGGTACAACAACAATAGACAAATGGGTTTTCAAAGAAATGCCTTAATCACATCTCACTTCTCTAGCAACTAGCTATCCTATAGGAAAGTTATAGGATTACATTATGTACTGCCTAACAAATCAATCCCACCTCTCATTGTAATCTCATAGTCTTACTCAATTTTCTATGGTTGCATATCAACACAATTAAATTGAATGAATCTTTCATTATTAAGCCTTAAGATATTTTTCTTTGACTCAAGTTAGAGAACCTATGTGTAACTTATGGAATTTTCACTTCTTATGCATTCACAATTACCCTTCATACTTCTAACTTAGCTTCTAAGGAATTTCAAGAGCACACAAGTGTAGTTTTGACTCTGATGACGTCCAAATCCACGCCTCGCTAGGAGAGAGTGTACAAGGTCGCCACAATATAATTTACCCGACTTGTGAGTTGGGTATAATCCACATGGAATGAAGATTGATAGCAACAAAAGTCATCTATAAAATTGAATCAAATAGCATCATTATATCAAAACTTGAAAAGAAGTAAATTATTAGGGGTTGTAGATCACTATGTATTTGAATTCAATCAATAAAACAAGGCAACCAACTTCGAAGTTTCATGGACCGAGAGAAGGCCTGGATCGTAGACACAGGACAGGGACCCCAAGAGACCCAAAGTCGATCCATGGCATAAATATTCACTAACTCATTCAATAAGCATAAGGAAACATAATATAAACTCATGTAGGATGTTTAACTTAACATAACAACATAATGAAAATTTGAAGTTGAATGCATGTATAAGTCTAATACGCCTCTAATATGGACCAGCAGATGGGACAACACACCCCCTTTAAGCTCAGAAATACTGATAACATAAAATACACTCAAGGTAACTGAAAGTCTAGGTCTTGAAAGATGAGGACTCACCAAATAAGTAGGTTCTAACTCTGACAAGCGGCTCTGTGAGCAGACTGAACTTGAGACGATCCTCTCATGTCATGAAAGCATTACAACATAGAATGTGCGGTCAGGTACGTGTAATATACCGAGTATGCAAGGTAAATCTGCTTCATTAGAGCAATAATAGTCATAAATAATTCATATATATATAGTAGCCATTAAGAGATGTAGAAAAAAGCACAAGCATTAAATATTATGAATTCATTCTTATTTTATACATAGTCATGCATGGCTTCAGAATATAATGACTAAATCGAATGACTCAAGCTAAATAATAATATTTATCAAAAAGATGAACAATGAGTAAAACCTTACTTTTTAAACATGCATGCATAAAATCTGTCATCATGAGTAATGGATATACAAACGAATGATATAGATGAGCTGGAGAGCTCTTCACTTAACCGACATACCTCGATAGAGCTTACCTGGGTAAGCTAATATACACTCAAATGAATAAACCGTCCATAACCTTTCAAGGCTACAAACGATACCATGATGGATATCAGCTCAAAGGGCCAATCAGTTAGGGATAGCTCACAAAGGGAGGTCCAAATAATATAATAGAATGAACATATGTTGCCACGTAGTTCTGGGCTTAGGGTGTCAACCCTTAGCCCGCTAGGTGCTAGACTTTCTTTACCTAAAACATGAAATGCTGTATATTTTATAAATATAAAGCTCAACGCTAATCAATAATAAGCTCAACATGAAATCATGCATAAGATCAACATCGTAAAATGAAGCTTAACATTATATCTGTGAAAAGGCTCATTATGGAATCACGTATACACTAGACATCATCTAAATATGAAGCTCAACAATGTCTTTTGACAAATCTTAAAAACGAAATCATGCATAGACTCAACATCATGTGAAATGAAGCTTAACATTGTCCTTGACAAATCTCGACAATAATATGCATAGCAACTAAGGATTTACGCATAGATAAGACTTTACTTTGGAAATATACCACAAGCTCAAAGAATAGTGGGGCCTTTACTCCATAAATCATGTAAGTAAGCCAACTTTAGGAATATCACTTAGTCATTATCAACATAGGGCCTTTCCCAAACCTCATCATACTTGAACCCATACAAATCATTTGAAAACATTATAATTTGGGAGATTTCACTCAAGATAATAAAGTCAAATTTAAGCACTCACTAATGCTCATCATTAGGCACTACGCTAAGCTCCATCATACTTGGGTCTCTTAATCTTCTTTGAAAACATTATCAAATCATGGGTAAAGTTGAAAACATGCTTTTCACCATCTACTTCATCATCATCACATTCTATGAGGAACTACCCTCACATGGACATTTTAGATTCAAATTTTTTTTGAAAATAATTTTTGTAAAAGAAATGAAGTATAGAATCCGTCAAGGCTCAGTAAATCACCAATATCAACTCAATTAAATCATACCGCAATTACGTCTTAAGAATGCATTTACATTAAATGAAGACCCATACTTGATCATCACAACCAAATCACAAATTGATAGGGAGTGGGCATGGATAATGGAAGGGAAGCTTCTCATAGCCTTACATGCACGGGAATGAAGAATCTTAACTCTTCTAATTACCTAGCTGGGAATTTCCCTTGAAAACCTTGAAATTCTCCTCAATTTCTTCCCTTCAAACCTTCAATCTTTCATGCATGAAGAAATGTCCTAAGATGGGTTTTTCTATACTTAAACCCTCTATTACAAGCAGAAACGGCGTAGTATAGGCCCTTAGAGACATAGGAATTCTGAAAATCCCTTAGTAAAATCGCTGAAAATAACTGTCGGGGTCCACAATGGACACGACCTGACGACTCCCCTTACTATCCGTTGATTCCTCGTCAGAGTGCACTACCTCGTCATTCCTGAAAATTAATTTGGCTTGGTAACGGCCCTCTTAAAAGTGCGTTTGGACACAAACAGCGACCCGTTTGGTGCCATCTTTTAAGTACACTGGATAAGCTTTACCATCTTTCTCTAGGGCCCCCATGACTGACATGACGACTCGTTGTGACTGACCACGAGTCATTACATCACTAGTGAGGACCTCGAGTCCTTCATCATCTCGGGACCCCACGAGTCACTTGACGACTCGTTAGGCCTCCACCACAGGTCAACCCAAGTGACCTGTTCTGCAACTGCTGCAACATTTCAATTTTTCTCCTGATTCACTTTCGGGGTCCGATTCTTTAGTTCTCAGGGTAACAATATCTCCCCCTTAGGAACATTCCATACTTGAATGTTAGAAACAAATAAAGGAAAACAAAAATAACCAATTATCATGCTCCAATACTTATTATTTTAACTAAAATGTCACGGAATGACTACCTCCGAAAAGAACCACATAGCTAAACTAAATTCAGGCATCAAATACATTTATCTTAAGATAATTCAAACTTGTGCACATGAACTGAACATGGAAACTTATTAGAGAATTAGGTCAAAACCTGATACCTCAAATCGAAACTGCGCCAATAGATAAAAAATGTGGGTATCTAGCAATCTGTATCCACTTAGGCTTCCCATTAGCTCCTTCAACATGTTGATTCCTCCATAAAACCTTAACTGAAGATACCTCTTTGTTCCTCAGCTTTCGAACTTGTCTATCCAAAATTTCAACTAGAATTTCCTAATTACGAAATTTCTTTCACACCAACAGCATCTATCAAAACCACCAATGATAGATAACCCAAGCACTTCTTCAAAAGAGATACATGAAACACACGATGAACTGAATCCAATTCTTAAGGCAAGTCCAACTCATACGCTACCTTACCAACTTTTCTCACAACCGGTAGGACCGGCACATAGCGGGGATGGAGTTTTACCTTTCTTTCCAAACCGCACGACTCCTTCACGGGAGATACTTTAGAAATACCCATTCATTTCAAACACCAATTCTCTTCTTCTCCCACATCAACATACGATTTCTGATGTTTTGAGCGGTTTCCAGCAGGTCATTATAAACTGAACCTTCATAAACTGAACCTTCATTATCGCCTTATAAACCGAATCTAGTCCTACCACAGCTGCCTCACCAACCTTGAACCATCTGATTGGATATCTACACCTTCACTTGTAGAGTGCCTCGAACGGTGCCATCTAGATACTAGAGTGGTAACTGTTATTACAAGCGAACTCGATCAAGGGAAAATTATCATCCCCACTACCTTTAAAATCCATAACACATGCCCGCAACATATCCTCAAGAGTATGAATGGTTCATTCCGGTTGGCCGTTCTTCTGAGGATGAAAAGTTGTGCTTAGCTTAATCTGAGTCCCAAGCCCTTTTTGAAATGAACGCCAAAATTGAGAAGTAAACTGAGTACCTTGGTCCTAAATAATAGACTAGGGCACTCCATGAAGCCGAACCAACTCCCAAATATACAACTTAGCATAATCATCTGCTGAATCCGTAGTCTTGACCGGTAGGAGGTGTGCAACCTTGGTCAACTAGTCCACCACTACCCAAATGGAGTCGTATTGCTGGAAAGTACGAGGTAGACCTGTAATGAAGTCCATATTGATTTCTTCCCACTTCCAAGTGGGGACGGAAATATCCTGATGTACACCTCCAGGTCTTTGATGCTCGACTTTTACTTGCTGATAGTTTGGACATTTTGCTACGAACTCCCCAATATCCCCTTTCAAACAATCCCACCAATAGATTTCTCACAAATCCTGATACATTCTAGTGGATCCTGGATGAATAGAATATCTGGTACCATGTTCCTCGTGCAATATCCGAACCCTCAAATTATCAACATCCGAAACACATAGTCGGCCCTGATATCGTAGCACACCATCTCCCCCTTGGGAGAACACCTCCACTTTCTTATTCCGTGCCGCTTCCTTCAGCTTCCTGAACATTGGTTCCTCATCTTGCCTGGATTTAACATCAACTACCAAGGATGATTCTGACCCGTTATGCACAACAACACCGCCATCGATCGAGACGCCTAGCCTTGCAAGCCGGTGAACATCTTTCACCAACTCCTTCTTCCCCTCATCCACATGGGACACACTCTCCGTTGAGAGTCTAATAAGCGCATCCGAAAGCACATTAGCCTTGCCCGGGTGGTAAAGTACACTCATGTCATAATCCTTAAGTAACTCCAACCACCTCCTTTGCCGAAGATTTAGATCTTTCTTGGTGAACATATATTGCAAGCTCTTGTGGTCCATAAATACATCCACGTGGACCCCATACAAGTAATGCCGCCATATCTTAAATGCGAACACCACCGCGGCTAATTCAAGATTGTAGGTCAGGTAATTCTTTTCATGCACTTTCAGCTGTCGAGAGGCATAAGTTATCACCCTCCCATGCTGCATCAACAAACACCCAAGTACAACTCTGGAAGCATCACAATACACCACAAAAATCATCGTTACCCTCGGGTAAGGTCAATACTATAGTTGAGGTAAGTGGAGCCTTCAACTCTTGGAAGCTTTTCTCACAAGCCTCCGACCACTGAAACTTCACCTTCTTCTGAGTCGACATAGTCAAAGGCGCTGAAATGGATGAGAAACCCTCCACAAACCTCCAATTGTAGCCATCTAGGCCCAAGAAACTCTGTATTCCGAAGGATTCACCAGTTTGGGCAAATTCTTCAGCACCTCAATTTTCTGCGAGTCTACTTTTATCCCTTCGCTAGACAACACATGGCCCAAGAATGCCACGGTGTCCAACTAAAACTCACACTTGCTGAACTTTGCATACAATTGGCAATCTTTGAGGGTCTGGAGCACTACTCTCAAGTGAGCGGCATGCTCCTCCTCACTCCGGGAATATACCAACATGTCATTGATGAACACAATCACGAACATGTCCAAATATTGCTTCAACACTCTGTTCATCAGGTACAAAAGTAGCAAGAGCATTCGTTAGTCCAAAAGACCTAACTACGAACTCGTAATGACCATACCGTGTCCTGAATGCCATCTTCGGGATATCACTCTCCCGAACCCTGAGCTGATGATACCCAGATCTGAGATCTATCTTCGAGAAACACTTAGCACCCTAAAGCTGATCGAAAAGATCATCGATCCTTGGTAGGGGATACCTGTTCTTGACAGGGACTTTGTTCAACTGTCGATAATCAATGCACAAAGGAAGGGAACCGTCTTTCTTCTAAACAAATAATACTGGTGCGCCCCTTGGAGACTGGCTCGGTCTAATGAAACCCTTATCTAGAAAATCCTTAACTGATCCTTCACTCTTTTAGCTCAGCTGGAGTCATCCTGTTGGGGGGAATAGATATAGGCTGTGTATAGGGAAGGAGGCCAATACCGAAATCAATCTCTCGCTCAGGAGGAATACCTGGAAATCATCAAGAAAGACATCTGGATACTCATGTACTACTGGAACTGACTAGATAGTCAGGGTCTCAGACTCCGCGTCCTTAACCCTAACTAGATGGTATAAACAACCCTTAGAAATCCTCTTTCTGGCCTTTATGTAGGAAATAAATTGAATCACAGGAACAACTGAACTACCCTTCCATTCTATGACTGGCTCACCCAAGAATCTGAACTCTACTGACCGGGTCCCACAATTAATAGAAGCATAACAAGCATACAACCGATCTATGCCGAGAATAACATCCAAATCGGTCATGGCTAACTCTATCAAACCTACTGAGGTGACCTTATGGAGAACCAAGACCGGGCAATCTATGTACACCCGTCAAGCTATAACTGAGTCACCTACTAGAGTAGAAACCGAGAAAGATTTTGACGAGACATTAGGACTGACTCCGAAGCTACTGGCTACATAAGGTGTCACAAAGGAAAAGGTGTCCCCTAGATCTAAAAGAGCATAAACATCAACACGGAAGACTCATAACATACCAGTAACCATGTCGGAGGAGACCTCCTACTCTTGATGGGATGTTAGGGCATAGAATTTTTTCCGGCGCTAACCGCCAACTGCACTGGTAGATGCCCCCTGATGTGCTGAGCGAGGGGGTGGGGCTGGTGAGCTAGAAGCTGGGCCACGACCCCCAACATGATCCTATCTCACTGTTGGATAATCTCTAAGAATGTGTCCGGGTTGCCCGCACCCAAAATACACACTCGAACCTGCCAAGCACTGGACTATATGCCCTTGGCCACATCTGCGACAAGCTGGAACACTTGATTCTGCGGACCTGCAGCTTTGACCCATCGAGCCTAATGCTTGTCCTCTCTGATCATGCCTGGTTAGAGATAGCACACTCAAGGCTGATGATGCTGGGGCAGATGATCTCTAGTGGGTCTGCTGATGGTGCCCACCGCCAGACCTCTACTTGGAGAATCTATGGTCCTTAGTCCTGGCCCTCTTGGCCTCTCTCTCTCTCGTATGTGATGCCTCCATCTGCTGGGCGTACAACACCATTCAAGGGAAGTGCATATCCTGATGGAGCATAGAAATCCTACATTTCTTATCCAAGTGACCTGCTATCCCATGCATAAACCTGCTCAGTCGCTCCCTCTGGTCAACCAGTAACTCAGGAGCATACTTCGATAGGGGAGTAAACTTAAGGGAATATTCTAGTACCATCATCCTCCCTTGCTTCAGATTTAAGAACTTCGCTGCCTTTAGCTCCCTCATCTCCTGAGGGAAGAACCAATCGAGGAATGCAACATGGAACTCTTCCCAAGTGACCGGACCTGCTCCAGCAACTCTGTTGTCCTTCCATTGACGGAACCAAATATGCGCAACCCCCTTCAACAGGTAAGAGGCCAACTCTTCACACTCAACACTTCTCACCCCCATAACCTGGGTGATCTTAACAATCTCATCAACGAAGTCATGTGGGTCCTCACCTACCTTGGACCCCAAGTCAAGCCATGGCATAAGCATTCACTAACTCATGAATAAGCATGAAGGAAACATAATATAAACTCAGCGGCAGTCTAACTTAACATAAAAACAGAATGAACATCTGAAGATGAATGCATGTCCAAGTCTGATAAGCCTCTAATCTGGACGAGCTGATGGGATAACACCCCAACTAGCTTAGAAATACTGAAAACTAAAAATACACTCAAGGTAACTGAAACTCTAGTCCTCGTAAGATGAGGACTAACCAAATAAGCAGGTGCTAACTCTAGTAAGCGGCTACGAATGAGGCTGAACTTGAGAACCCGGTCCTGCATCATGAGACGATGCAGCATAGAAAGTACGTGGAATGTACCGAGTATGCAAGGTAAGTAAAACCACTAGAGCAATAATAGTCTTTTACAAGAAGTTATACATATATGATAGCCTTCAAGGATAAGAAAAAGTTCACAAGCATTCATTATGAAGTCATTCTTATTTTATACATGGTCATGCATGGCTTTAGAATATCATGACTAAATTGAATGACTCAAGATAAATCATAACATTCATATCAAAAGCTGAACAATGAGTCAAACCTTGCTTGTTAAACATGCATGATTAAGATAATCATCATGAGTAATGGATATGCAAACCTGAATGATATAGACAGTAGGAAACTTGTCACTTAACCAACATACCACGATAGCGCTTACCTGGTCTCGACTATTACACCTAAGTGGGAAGAGCCGTCCATACCCTTTCCAGAGCTACGGATGATACCGTGATATCGATATCAAGATCAAAGGGCCAATCATTCCAGGGATAGCTCACAAGGGATGTCCCAATAATATAATAGAATCAACCTATATTGGCGCGTAGTTCTGGGAATAAGGTAGTCAACCCTTAGCCCTCTCGGTGCTAGACTCTTCTCCCAAAACATGCAATGTTATACATCGTATAAATACGAAGCTTAACATCATCTAGTGACGAAACATAACATGAAATCATGCATAAGATCAACATCATGCGAAACGAAGCTTAACATTGTCTATTGACAAAGCTCATTATGGCATCACGTATACACTAGAAATCATCTAAATATGAAGCTCAACAATGTCATTATGACAAAGCTAAGAACGAAATCATGCATAGACTCAACATCATGTGAAAGGAAGCTTAACATTGTCATAGAAACTAAGGATTTACGCATAGAGAAGGCTTTACTTTTGAACATACCACAAGCTCAAAGAATAGTGGGAGCCTTTACTCTAAGAATCATGTGGTAAGCCTACTTTAAGAATATCACTTCATCATTATCAACATAAGGTTCTTGCCCAAAACCTTATCATGCTTGAACCCATTCAAATCATTTGAAAACATTATAATTTGGGAGATTTCACTCCAAAACGATGTAATAAAGTAATTTCAAGAAATCATCACTCATGCTCATCATTGGGTACTACCCAAAGCTCCATCAAACTTGGGTCTACTTAATCTTCTTTGAAAACATTATAAAAATCATGGGTAAAGTTGGAAACATGCTTTTCATCATCTAGTCCATCATCATCACATTCTATTAGGAACTACCCACACATGGACGTTTTAGATTCAAATTTATTTTTAAAATATTTTTTGTAAAAGAAATTAAGAATAGAATCCGTCCAAGCTCAGTAAATCACCAATATCAGCTCAATTTAATCATATCCATGAGTAGAAATGTAAGAATCATGCAATTAAATTACGACCCATACTTGATCATCACAACCAAATCGCAAATTGATACTGAATGGGCATGGATGTGGAAGGAAGCACCCACTCATAGCCTTACATACCTGGGAATGAAGAATCTTAACTCGTCCTAATTACCCAGCTGAGATTTCCCTTGAAAACCTTGAAATTCTCCTCAATTTCTTCCCTTCAAACCTTCAACCTTTCATGCATGAAGAAATGGACTAAGTTTGGTTTTTCTCTACTTAAAACCCTCTATTACGAGCTTAAAATGACATAGTATAGGCTCTTAGAACTTAGGAATTATGGAAAAGCCCTTACATAAGTCGCTGAAAATAACTGTTAGCGGGTCCTAATGAATGACCTGACGACTCGTTACTAGGACACATGATCCGTTCGTTCACCCGTCAAGTGCACTACCTCGTCATTCATGAAAATTCATTTGTATTTGTAACGACCCTCCTAACGGGTCATTAGGACTAACGACGACACATTTGGTACCATCCGTTAAGTACACTGGAGAAGCTTTACCATCTTTTTCTAGGACCTCCCCACGACTGACATGTCGACTCGTTGTGACTGACCACGAATCGTTACATCACCCATGAGGACCTCGAGTCCTTCATCATCTCAGGCCTTCCCCATGAGTCAATTGATGACTCGTTAGGCCTCCTCATGAGTTGTTAAGTGACCCGTTCTACAACTACTGCAACATTTTCCAGCTTTTCTCCCTATTCACTTCCGGGTTTTATTCTTGAGTCTCGGGGTATAAAAGTAACAATATGAGTGACTACTAGGGGTGTTCCATTGACGGGGTATTGAATGGATTGAGGCTAACTAGAAAATGAAATATTTACTTCTGAACATAAATAGTCGTAGACAAGGTGGCACTCGATGTTTCTCAACCACTTCGGTGCCTTTTACCTCGGGTTTTCTCAAACCCTAAGGTCCCATACACTTCAACCAGTATAACTTGGGTAAGAATTAAACTATCTCTAGCCTCAATTCTTTAATATTTGCATGAAAGTGCATATTGGCTATCTCTAGCCCAATCTCACACAATCAAAACCAAATTACCTACCATTGTTTTCTCACCCATATTCTATTCCTCTTTTTCAAGCAACAATAGAATAAGTAAACACAATCCATAATTGGAATTATAGATATTCCAATTATAATTCATTGAAAATAATAGATTTATACTAAATAAGTAATTCTAAGATAAAACTAGCAACTCAAGATTAAACTAGCAACACCCAATCCATTTTAGCCCCTATAATGCATACAACCCTAGCAAGGTGTCTAGATACTCATAGATGAAGAACAATAGATAAAAACAATAAAGGAATAACTATAATTCATCATTAAGAAGAAACTTCATGCTCAATTTGTTCTCCAATGGACCTTTGTTGGCACCTTGATATCCCCGATGAGAACCCCCTCACTTGGCCAGCCATATATTGACACTCTTTCTCATATATTTGAGGTGAAGCCTCCCTTCATATTGTATGTGGTCTTGGGTTCGAACTGCCTTTACACTCTTGGCACCAACTCCAATAACATGATTTTTCATTAACTCGAGATGGATCATCATTTTGGCCAAAGTCTCATCCTTTTCTCCATCATGTTTTCTCATCTTTGCAGTCATGAGGCTGGAACTAGCACCCCTTGAGGATACCTCAGTATCCATAAGTTCCATGCTCGGTTTGTCTTGGTCATCCAGTCTAGAAGAGCTTTAGCCAAACCATAGGTTTTGTCCATCAAGGACCCACTAGCGAGATTATTGGCCTTATCTAATAGGTCCTTCAACTGATCCTTCAATTCTTTTAGATCAGTTGGATCCATCCTGTACGAAGGAATATAGATAGGTTGCGTATCAGGTAAGAGGTCGATACCATAATCAATTTCCCTCTCAGGAGGAACACATAGAAAATCATCGAGAAAGACCTCTGGGTACTCACACACCACCGGAACTGACTGGATAGTCGGGGTATCGGATTCAGCATCCTTAACCCTAACTAAATGATACATGAAACCTTTAGAAATCATATTCCTAGCCTTAAGATGTGAAATAAATCGACCTGCTAGTACCACCAAACTACCCTTCCATTCCTAGACTGTTTCCCCCGGAAAGTGGAATTCCACCACACGGGTTCTACAATTAACGGAAGCATAACATGCAAAAAGCCAATCCATACCCAGAATGATATGAATGTTAGTTATAGCTAACTCTACTAAATTTACGGAGGTGACCTTATGAAATACTGTAATGGGGAAACCTCTATACACCCGCCTAGCTACAATTGAATAACAGACCGGAATAGAGACTGAGAACAGTTTTGACAGGATTTCAGGGCTAACCCAAAAACTACTAGCAATATAAGGGGTCATAAAAGATAAAGTAGCTCTTGGATATAACAAGGCATAAAAATAAATATGGAAGACTTGCAACATACCAGTGACCACATCTGTTGAAGCCTCTTGTTCCTGGCGAGGTAATAAAGCATAAAACCTGTTCTGGCGCTGACCGCCTATTGCACTACTTGAGGCACCATGCTGAGGGGGACGTGCTACTGGAGCTGCAGAACTGGCTATTGTCACACGGGCTCCACCTACCACTAATCTGGCTTAGGGGCAATCCTTAAGTCTATGTCCGGGTTTGCTACAACTGAAGCAAGCATCCAAGCCCACTAAGCACCTCCTGGGGTGATTCTTGCCGCACCTCGCACAAATTGGGAAAGAGAGCTCCACCTGTATGATACCTTGGCCTCTCGACTCGAAAGCTCTGCTAGTCTGATCTCCTATGAATCTAGATGGCGTGCTGGCCGATGATGTAGTTGGAGCGATAGACCTGTGCTGGGACTGCTGACACTGTCCACCCCCTATCAGTCCAGGCACTCTTGGCCTACCTCTGCCTCTTGTATACCAACTCCATCTGATGAGCATGCAACACAATACAGGGAAAGTCGATGTCCTGATGCATCATGGAAATCCTACAATCTTTATCCAAATAATTCGTCACCCCATGTACAAAACGACTCACCCAAGCCCTCTGGTCCGCCACCAACTCTGGGGCATACCTGGATAAATAGGTGAACTCCAATGCGTACTCCTAAACGGACATGTCACCCTATTTGAAGTTAACAAACTCGGCAGCCTTGAGCTCCCTCATCTCCTGAGGGAAGAACTGATCCAAAAATGTCGCGTGGAACTCTTCCCAACCTATCGGGCCTGCTCCCACTACCCTCGCATCTCTCCACTGCCTGAACCATATGTGAGACACCCTTTTTAGCTGATAGGAGGTCAAGTAAACACACTCCCCATTGTTCACCCCCATAACCTGGGTGATCTTCAGAATCTCCTCAATGAAATTGTGTGGATCGTCGTCCACCTTCGATCCCGTGAACTCAGGAGGGATCATTCTCAAGAAATCTCTAACCCTAGTCGCCACTGCATTTCCATTCTTAGGGTGATGCGTCACTATCTTATTTTGAACCTGGGCAGCCATGGCCTGTGCCAAAATCTAAACCACTGCCCTAAACTCAATGTGGGCAGCTAGCTCTGGTTCATTCTCCTCGTGAACGGGTGGGGGTAGTTGATGCTTGTCACTATTAGCACCCTCATGATCAGGACTTTCATCGCACGACATAGATCACAAAGAAGGGTGCATTTCCTATATGTTTCGTATCCTCTTCATCATAAGTGTGGCGCGCTTCACACCCATGAAAATGACTCTACTTAACGGCACCGGGTTCAACCTCCGCTAATGTTGCACGGTTGGCTTGGATCCTTCTTCCATAAATATCCTGTGCGTGCAGAAAGCTGGACTAATCCCCTTGATGTCCGACATCTGCCAACCCATTGCTCTCTTTCTCCTCTTAAGGACCACCAATGCATCTTTCACTTGTGCATCTGCCAGTTCTGCTGAAATGATGACTGGACAGGTGTCATCTTCACCCAAAAATACATACTACATATGTGGAGGCAATGTCTTTAACTCAAATTTCGGTGCCTCCTCAATTGATGGCGTTGGCGAGGGTTCCAAGGACCTCTTCAACGGTTCAAAGTCTTGCTTCATGAAGAACCATTTTGGCTCATTCAAAGTCTGCACCATCTCATATATAGCACTGTCCCCAAAATAATCATAGCCCACCAAGGCTCTCTCCAATGGGTCCTGTGAGTCAACAATCTGAAGGGTCGATTCCTGATTTAAAACACTGATTGCTAATAGCTCCTCATAAATGGCCGGTAGCTTCATGGCCTTGTACACATCAAAAACCTCTACTTTTTCATGTGCTCGCATGGTTTGCTGCCCAGCATCCACATCGATGAAGGCTTTCCCGGTTGCCAAGAAGGGACGTCTCAAAATAAATGGGACTTTCGCATCTGGCTCAAAATCCAGAATTATAAAATCCACTAGGAAACTGAGGGAGCCTACTTGCACTAGCACTACCTCCACAAAACCATCAAGTCTGAACAATGAATGGTCAGCTAGCTGCAAGATCACAGTAGTTGGTCTAGGGCTGCCTAGCCCCAACTTCTTAAACACTGATGTTGGAATCAAGTTTATGCTTGCTCCCAAATCACACAATCTGTGAGCTTCAATGGACTGCCCAATTGTAATATGAATAGTGAAGCTCCCAGGATCCTTGAGCTTTGTCGGAAATCTATTCTGTATACTGGAGGTGAACTCCTCAGTAAGTGCCACTGTAGCGTACTCCGTCAATATGCTTTTATTTGCTACAATGTCCTTGATGTACTTGGCATATTTCGGCACTCCCTGCAAAACATCAACTAAAGGCAAATTAATATGTACCTGTTTCAACACTTCCATGA
>JACEIK010009297.1:0-30785 GCA_018107945.1 Datura stramonium
AACCATGTGGTAAGCTAATTCATGAAATCATAAAACATACTTGATCATATGGGCTTGCCCAATACTTTAACATGCTTGAAATCAACTTGATTCACTTTGAAAACATGAACATAAACATGGGTGTATTGAAATCATACATTATTCATAAACATCTCATTATACATGAACATATATCTCATAGATCTCAACTTTCATGAATGTTCATGGATGGACCTCATAGTTTAGGAAACTTGAAAACATAATTTATAATCAAAACATTGTAAAATTTACCCACTAATCATAATTCATCATTTAAAACATGCTTAGATCATACCCATGAATAAAACTTAAGAATTCATGCATTGGGTAAGAACCCAAGGAATCATCAATTAGAACATCATGAATTGACACGGAATTGGGCATGGGTGTGGACAATTACACCTATTCAAAGACTTACATACTTGAAGGGATCTGAGTCTCACACTTCCTTGATAGCCCAAAGAGAATTGCAAAAGAACTTGCAGAAAACTAGACTTGATAACCTCTCAAAACCCCTTAGTTTGCATGCATGAATTAGGATAGGCTTAGAATGACATAACCCCTCTTAAAACACTCTATTTTGAGCTTAAATGATGTAGTTTAGGACACTAGGTCTTAGGAATGATGAAAATATCCTTAATGAATTTCCTAGAAAAACTACTCTGCCAGTGACAACGGGAGTCAGAACGGACCGTTACTAGCACCAATGGTCCATTACACCCCTCATTGTTACACCCTGAATACCAGACCCCAAACCTTATACCATGATAGGTTCCACGAGTCGTACCCAGCTCCAAAAACTCGTAGTAACCATCCGTTGACACCACTGCCCATCTCCCGGGATTCCTCCCAACGGTCACTTACAATGACTCATTGCTTCCAATGACGAGTCTTCAAGGGACTCATTACTTCCTCCCTAAATTAGACCCACCTCACAACAGCTCATATTGAATAACCCGTTACATCAAACAATGGGTCTTTCCTAGACCCATCACTCCCAACTCTAGACCTACAGTATCTCATCACGGGCACATCTAATTGGTCGTTAGTCCCACCAACGACCCGTACAATGATCCGTTATAAAAAAAATTTCCAAATTTCTGCTACTTTTCATTTTTAAATATTGGATCTAGTCTTAGGCACTTAAATGTTATTACAATATCTCCCCCTTGGGAATATTCGTCCTTGAATATGGGTAAACATACAGAAAATAGAGAAATGCAATCACCATATTCAAATACTGAATATACATGCTGAAAACTGACGGAGTGACTTACTCTGATTTAAATTACATGACTGAACTGAATTCCCGAACCACACATACATCCATTTACATGAAAGAAATTGAGGTACATGAGTTTAACATGAAACTTACTAGAGTATTAAGGAGAAAAATGATACCTCAAGCTGAAACTGAGTTTGAAGGGGATAGATGTAGGTATTTAGCCATCATATCTGCTTCGGCTTTCCTTGTAGCTCCCTCAACATGCTGATTCCTCCATAAAAACTTGATTGAAGCTAATTCTTTGTTCCTTAGCTTATGAACTTGCCGATCTAGTACCTCCACCAGAACCTCTTGATAACTAAGGTTGTGTTTCACACCAACATTGTCCACTGGAACAACTAGAGTTGGATCAACTAAACACTTCTTTAAGAGCGATACATGAAAACTGGATGGACTGAAGCTACTTCTGAGGGAAACACCAACTCATATGCTACCTTTCCAACCCGTTTCATAATCTGATATGGGCCGACATAACAGGGACTGAGTTTCCCTTTCTTTCTGAACCTCTTCACTCCCTCACAGGAGACACCTTTAGAAACACCCAATCATCGAATTCAAACTCAAGTTCTCTCCTTCTAACATCCGCTTAGGACTTTTGGAAACTCTGAGCTATTTTCAACCTATCCTTTATGAGCTGAAATTTCTCCATGGCCTCATGGTCTGAATCTAGCCCTATCATCGCAGCTTCACAAACTTCACACCTACAAATAGGCGATCTACACCTATGCCCATATAGAGCCTAAAATAGAGCCATCTGAATGCTAGAATGATAGCTGTTGTTGTACGCAAATTCAATGAGAGGCAAATGATTATCCCAATTACCCTTGAAGTCACTTACACACACTCTCAACATGTCCTAAAGAGTCTCAATAGTCCGCTCCACCTTATCATCAGTTTGTGGATGAAATGCTATTCTAAGCATTACCTGAGTACCAAGTCCCTTTTGAAATGATCTGTCATGAACCGAACGTACACCCGGGTCCTAGACACGGGACAAGGAGCCCCGAAAGACCCCAAGTCGACCCATGGCGTGAGCATACATCTAATTCATTTTTCTAAGCGGAAGACTTAACATAAGGAAAACGTACTCATGACATAACAACAAAGATAAGATGATACATGATCCATACATGATGGTTGAATATAACATATAGTCTGAAAAGCCTCTAATCATGAAAGACGGGTTGATGGGACAACACCCCAACTAACCCTACAATATTGAAACTAAAAGAGAAAAATAGAGTTTGAACATATGGCCCTTAGAACATCAGGACTCACCAAATAAGCTGATAGTGATCTCGAAAGAACTATTGAGGAAGGGGAGCCTGAGAGCCGGGTCATGTATCATGAAACGATACATCACAGAAAGTATGCGGGCAGTATGTGGAATGTATCGAGTATGCAACGTAAGAAAAATGAACATATAAAACATATAAAACTCACAAATTATCATAAGAGTAGGACATCATGCTCATATCGTAAACATTGTAACATAACATAAGGCTCAAGGATTTTCAAACATTCGTAGTACAAACATAATCATAATCATAGGAGAAAACTTTACTTAACATGACTTGAGCCAAAATACATAATCATAAGCATTCATAAATCATGAGGAACAGTGGGAGCTTCTCTTAACCAACATACCCCATATGAGCACACATGAAGTCCCACATGTAAACCTAGTCGGGAGGCCGTTCGTACCTTGCCAAGGGGAAAACCATGAAGGGTGTGATATCACCATAATAAGGGCCATTTGGGTCAGGGATAGTCACAAAGAAGGTCCCAACATACCTATGGTGGCACATAGTTTATGAGATCCGGGGCTTAACCTGAGCCCCGAACCTACTCGGTATTCGATACTACTCCCAAAACGTATATAGTGCTCATAGTGTAACATGCATGAATTCATGGGCTAGTTAAATCATGATAATCATAAACATACTTGTACATACGTGAACTAGCCATGACATAGGGCCCGTGAGGCGGCCAAAACGTAATTCATGAATCATAAAGTTCATACATACTTGTAGATCATGCATAAAGCTTGAAATCCATTAAATCATGATAGGTAATTGATAAAATCCATAATTTAATTCATAATTCATGCTGGACTGGTAAATATCATTATTGGAAGAGTAGATCATAAATCGATTCACCATGAGTCATGCATAATTAGGCTAAATTCCATAGAAAACAAAAATTTACTATAGATAATTTAAATCGCATAAGTTGATCAAAACCCTTAGAATATGATAGGATTCAAGAATCACAAAGCCCATTAATAATCATTAGATTTTTTTTATAAAGCTAGTTCAAAACCCCATAGATCTTTTGATAAAATTTTCATGAAATCGTAGGGAATGGACATGGGTGTGAAAGAAAACACCCATTGATAACCTTACATACCTGAAAACAGCTTATTTTTAATCTCCTTGAAGGCCCAAGAAGGAATTGGAAGGATTTGAAGAGAGAAGCCTTGAATCCACCTATGATGACCTCTCTATATCTTGCATGCATGAATGAGGTCTTAGAATAGATTATCCCTCTAAAGCCGAACCTTTCATAAGCTAAAACGATGTAGTTTAGGGCCCTAGGACTTAGGAATTACAGAAAAGCCCTTACTAAAACCGCAGAATTTTGCTGACTGCCAGTCCCCACGAGAGACTGGAAAACTCGTGACCAGGACTAACGACTCGTGCCCTTGAGTCGTGGAGTCTACTGCCCAATTCCCTCAGGGGACCCCCAATAGGGACCACACAAATTGTGGTGGATGACCACGAATCATGGTCACCACTCGTGACCCCCACTGCCCCAAAACCTTAGCTAACCTACCAATTCATGCCACGGTTGAGCTCATGAGTCGTGAGGTCTGACCACGACTCGTGGTCATGCTCTTGGCCTCACCCAACACCTTGCCAGGCCCTGCTTGACCACGAATAATGGTCACCTCTCCCGATCCACTTCACGAATTGTCTTGTGACCTAGTGCGAAATTTTAGCTTTTCACCATTTTGACTCCCGGGTCTAATCCTTGGGTTCTCGGGGTATAACAATATCTCCCCCTTGGGAACATTCATCCTCGAATGTTAGAAACACACAGAAAACGCAGAAGCATGCAATCATCATATGCAAATACTGATCATTTAAATAAAAAACATAACAGAATGACTACCTCCGATTCATATAACTTGGTTGAACTGATCTTATGCTTCATATAAACATCCATACACATAAAATAAACTCGAACACATGAACTGAACATGGAAATTGATTAGAGAATTAGGGTAAAAACCGATACCTCAGACTGAAACTGAGCCGGTAGGGAACAGGTGAGGGTATTTAGCCATCATATCTGCTTCGACTTGCCACGTAACTCCCTCAACATGCTGATTTCTCCATAACACCTTTACTGAAGCTACTTATTTGTTCCTCAGCCTTTGAACCTAACGATCCAAGATTGCAACTGGAATTTCCTTATAACTGAGGCTATCTCTCACACCAACACTTTCCACCGGAGAAACTAAAGCTGAATCACCCAAGCACTTTTTCAAGAGTGATACATGAAAGCGGGATGAACTGAAGATAACTCTGATCTAAAATCCAACTCATACACTACCTTACCAACTCTTCTCATAACCTGATAGGGACCAACATAGAGGGGGCTGAGTTTTCCTTTCTTTCCGAACCGCATGATTCCCTTCATGGGCGATACCTTCAGAAATACCCAATCGTCCACCTTGATCTCCAACTCTCTCCTCCTCACATCAGCATATGACTTTTGACGACTCTGAGCAGTTTTCAGCCTGTCCCTTATCAACTGAACCTTCACGGTAGCCTCATAAACCAAATCTGGCCCTATCATAGCTGCCTCACCAACCTCAAACCATCCGATGGGCGATCTACATCTCTTCCCATTGAGAGCCTCAAACTGTGCCATTTGGATACTGGAGTGATAACTATTATTATAAGCAAACTCGATCAGAGGCAAGTAATCATCCGAACTGCCTTTAAAGTCCATCACACACGCTCTCAACATGTCCTCGAGATTCTAGATTTTCCACTCTGCCTGACCATCCATTTGCGGATGAAAGGTCGTGCTGAGCTTAACCTGAGTCCAAAGCCCTTTTTGAAATGACCGCCGAAACTGAGAGGTAAACTGAGTATCTCGGTCTAAGATAATAGAAAAGCAAACTCCATGTAATCACACCAATTCCTGGATATATAGTTTGGCATGATCATCCGCTGAATCTATGGTTTTGACTGGTAGAAAGTGTGCAACCTTGGTCAACCTATCTACTACCACCCATATAGAATCATACTGTCGACGAATACGAGGTAGGCCTGTAATGAAATCCATATTAATCTCTTCCCACTTCCAAGTGGGGATGCTAATATCTTGAAGTAAGCCTCCCGGCCTCTGATGCTCGACTTTCACTTGCTAACAGTTCAGGCACTTGGCTACGAATTCTGCAATATCCCTCTTCATGCAATTCCACCAATATATTCCTTGCAAGTCATGATACATCTTGGTTGCACCTACATGGATAGAATACCTAGTTCCATGTAACTCATGCAGTATTCGACTCCTTAAACCATCTTCATATGGAACACACAAACGACCCTGGTACCGCAACACACCATCTCCCCCTTGGGAGAAGACCTCCACCTTCTAACTCCAAACGGCTCCTTTTAGATTTACCAAAATCGGATCCTCATCTTGTCTAGCCTTCACATCAGTCACCAAGGATGATTCTGATCCATTTCGCACAACGACACCGCCATCGGTCGAGTCAACCAATCTAACTCCCAACTTTGCAAATCGATGGACATCTTTCACCAACTCCTTCCTTCCCTCATCCACCTGGGACATACTCTCTATAGAGATCCTATTAAGTGCGTCCGCTACCACATTAGCCTTACCCGAGTGGTAAAGGACACTCATATCGTAGTCTTTGAGTAGCTACAACCACCTCCTTTGTAGAATATTGAGATCTCTCTACGTTAACACATATTACAAGCTCTTGTGGTTCATAAATACATCTACGTGGACCCCATAAAAGTAATGCTGCCATATCTGAAATGCGAATACAACCGCGGCCATCTCAAGATCATGGGTCGGGTAATTCTTCTCATGGACCTTCAACTATCTTGAGGCGTGTGCTATCACTTTTCCTCACTGCATTAATACACACCCGAGTCCTATTCTCGAAGCATCACAATATAGCACAAACCCATCGGTACCCTCGAGTAGGGTCAACACTAGTGCCGAAGTGAGTTGAGTCTTCAATTCTTGGATGCTTTTCTCACAAGCCTCCGACCTTTGGAACTTTACCTTTTTCTGAGTCAACATGGTCAAAGGTGCTGTGATAGATGAGAAACCTTCCACAAACCTCTGATAGTAGCTGGCTAAACCCAAGAAACTCCGGATATATGAAGGATTCATCGGTCTGGGCCAATTCTTGACAGCTTCAATTTTCTGAGAATCCACATTTATGCCCTCGCATGATACTACATGAACCAAAAATGCTACCGACTCCAACCAGAACTCGCACTTGCTAAACTTGGCATACAACTGACGATCCTTGAGGGTCTGTAGCACTACCCTCAAATGAGCGGCATGCTCCTCCTTGCTCCGAGAGTATATAAGGATATCATCGATGAACACGATCACGAACATGTCTAGATATTTCTTGAACACCCTGTTCATTAGGTCCATAAAAGCTGTAGGAGCATTCGTTAGTCCAAAAGACATAACTACAAACTTATAATGGCCATACCGTGTCCTGAAGGTTGTCTTTAGGATATCACACTCCCAAACCCTAAACTGATGATACCCGAACCTAAGATCTATCTTTGAGAAACACTTGGCACCCTGAAGCTGGTCAAACAAATCATCAATCATGGGTAAAGGATACCTATTCTTGATGGTGACCTTGTTTAGTTGTCGATAGTCAATGCACATCCAAAGCGAATCATCCTTCTTTCGAACAAATAAAACTAGGGCACCCCATGGAGACTTGCTCAACCTAATGAAACCCTTATCTAATCGGTCCTTCAACTGATCCTTCAATTCCTTTAGCTCATCTGGAGCCATTCTATAGGGAGGAATAGATATAGGCTGCGTATCGGGTAAGAGATCAATACCAAAATCAATTTCCATCTCAAGAGGAACACCTGGCAAATCATCGTGAAAACCTCAAGATACTCACACACCACTGGAACTAACCGGATAGTCGGGGTCTTGGACTCAACATCCTTAACCCTAACTAGGTGATACATGAAGCCTTTAGAAATCATTTTCCGGGCCTTAAGATATGAAATAAAAGGATCAGCTGGTACAACTAAATTACCGTTCCACTCCAAAACTGACTCACCCAGAAATCAAAATTCCAACACACGGGTCCTACAATTAATCAAAGTGTAACATGCAAATAACCAATCCATACTTAGAACGATATCAAAGTCAGTCATAGCTAACTCTACTAAATCTGTGGAGGTGACCTTATGCAATTCTGTAATGGGGAAACCTCTGTACACCCGCCTAGCTACAACTAAATCACTGACTGGAGTAGAGACTGAGAATTGTTCTGACAGGAACTCAGGCTAACTCCAAAATTGCTAACAATATATGGGGTCACAAAAGATAAAGTAGCTCCAGGATCTAACAAGGCATAAGCATCAATATGGAAGACTTGAAACATACCAGTGATCACATCTAGTGAAGCCTTCTACTCCTAGCGGGGTGCTAGAGCATAAAACCTGTTTTGGCACTGACCGCCTGCTGCACTAGTTGAGGCACCATGCTGAGGGGGACGTTCTGCTAGAGCAGCAGAACTAACTGTTGTCACACGGGCTCTACCGATCCCTGATCTATCTGATGGGCAATCCTTAAGCCTATGTCTGAGTTCGCCACACCAAGAGCAAGCATCCAAGACAACTAAGAACCTCCTAGGGTGATTCTTGAGACACCCCACACACACTGGGAAAGAGAGCTCCACCTGCAAGCTACCCTAGACTCTTGACTTCGAAGCTTTGCTCCTCCGATCTCCTCTGAATCTCCATGGCATGCAGGCTAATGATGGAGCTGGAGTGATAGACCTGAGCTGGAACTGCTGGTGCTGTCCACCCCTTGCCCTGACCTGAGAAGTCCCATAGCTATCGGTCTTGGCCCTCTTGGCCTCCCTCTGCCTCCGGTAAACTGACTCCATCTGCTGTGCATGAAATAGAATGCGGGAAAAGTTGATATCCCGATGTAGCATGGTGATCCTACAATGCTTGTCCAAATAATCCGCCACCCCATGTACAAAATGACTCACCCGAGCCCTCTGGTCCTCCACCAACTCTTGACCATACTTGGATAAACAGGTGAACTCTAATGCGTACTCCTGAACGGACATGTCACCCTGTTTCAAATTAACAAACTCGGCCTCCTTGAGCTCTCTTATCTTCCGAGGGAAGAACCGGTCCAAAAATACTGTGTGGAACTCTTTCCAACCTATCTGGCCTGCACCCACTGCCCTCGCATCTCTACACTGCTTGAACCATATGTGAGCCACCCACTTTAGCTTATAGGAGGTCAAGTCAACACACTCCCCATTGTTCACCCCCACAACTTGGGTGATATTCAGAATCTCTTCAATGAAATCGTGTGGATCCTAGCCCACCTTCGAACCCATGAACACATGAGGGCTCATCCTCAAGAAATCCCTCACCCTAGAAGCTGCCGCATTCCTATTTTGAGGGTAATGCACCACTGTCTAATTATTAACCTGGGCAACCATGGCCTGCACTAGCATCTGAATCGCTTCCCTAAACTCAGCGGGGGCAGCTGGCTCTAGTGCGTGCTCCTCGTGAACTGATGAGGCTAGCCGATGCCCATCACCATTAACACCCTCATGATCATTGCCGTTACCATTTCTTCTATGGTTCACTCGGCATGGAGGCATGATTCTGCAAACATGAATAGCACGAATTATAAGGATAGGAAACACTTTTCATCGCACGACATAGATCATGAAAGAAGGTACCATTTCATAAAAGTATCATAGCCTATTCATCATAAGTGTGGCGCCCTTCACACCTATGAAAGAGACTCTACTTAACATGGCTTTCAAACACCCTTGGACATCTCAACCTATGGCTCTGATACCAAGTTTGTCACGACCCGAACATACACACGGGTGGTAGACATGGGATAAGGAGCCCCAAAAGACCCCATGTTGACCCATGGCGTGAGCATTATCTAATTCATTCACATAATCGAAACACTTAACATAAGGAAAAAGTACTCATGACATAAAAATGGAGATAAGACAATACATGATCCATACATGACGGTTGAATACAACATATAGTCTGAAAAGCCTCTAACTATGAAAGACAGGTTGAAAGGACAACACCCCAACTAACCCTACAATACTGAAACTGAAAGAGAACAATAGAGTTTGAACATATGGCCCTCAGAATATGAGGACTCACCAAATAAGCTGATAGCGATCTCGGAAGAACTATTGAGGAGGGTGAGCCTGAGAGTCGGGTCCTGTATCATGAAATGATACAACAAAGAAACTATGCGATTAGTACGTGGAATGCACCAAGTATGCAAGGTAAGCAAAACAAACATTTAAAACATATAAAACTCATAAATGATCATAAGAGTAGGACATCATGCTCATATTGTAAACATCGTAACATAAGGCTCAAGGATTTTCAAAGCGCTCATAATACAAACATAATTATAATCATAGGAGAAAACTTTACTTAACATGACTTGAGCCAAAACACATAATCATAAGCATTCATAAATCATGAGGAACAGTGGGAGATTCTCTTAACCAACATACCCTATATGAGCACACATGAAGTCCGACCTGTAAACCTAGTTGGGAGGTCGTTTGTACCTTACCAAGGGTAGAACCATGAACGGTGTGATATCACCATAAAAAGGGCCATTTGGGCTGGGGACAGTCACAAAGGAGGTCCCAACATACCTACGGTGGCACATAGTTTATGAGATTCGGGGCTTAACCTGAGCCCCGATCCTACTCGGTGTTCTATACTAATCCTAAAATGTATATAGTGCTCATAGTGCAACATGCATGAATTCATGGGCTAGTTAAATCATGATAATAACAAACATACTTGAACATACGTGAACTAGCCATGACATAGGGCCCATGAGTCGGCCAAAACATAATTCATGAATCATAAAGTTCATACATACTTGTAGTTCATGCGTAAAGCTTGAAATCCATTAAATCATGATGGGTAATTGATAAAATTCAGAATTTAAATGAGAATTCATGTTGGACTTGTAAATATCATTATTGGAATAGTAGATCATAAATCGATTCACCATGAGTCATGCATAATTAGGATAAATTCCATAGAAAAATAAATTTGGTAATATTATAGATAATTTAAATCACATAAGTTGATCAAAACCCTTAGAATATGATAATATTCAAGAATCACAAAGCCCATTAATAATCATTAGATTTTTTATATAAAGCTACTTCAAAACCCCATAAATTTATTAATAAAATTTTTATGAAATCATAGGGAATGGGAATGGGTGTGAAATAAAACACCCATTGATAGCCTTACATACTTGAAAACAACTACTTATTAATCTCCCTTGAAGGCTAAAGAAGGAACTGGAAGGATTTAAAGAGAGAAGCCTTGAATTCCCCTATGATCACCTCTCTATACTCTTGCATGCATAAATCGGGACATAGAATAGATTATCCCTCTAAAACCCCACCTTTCATAAGCTAAAACGATGTAGTTTAGGGACCTAGGACTTAGGAATTATGGAAAAGTCCTTGCTAAAATCGCAAAAATTTGCTTACTATCTATCTCCACGAGGGATTGGACGACTCGTGACCAGGGCTAACGACTCGTGGTCTGGAGTCATGGAGTCTACTGCCCAATTCACTCAGGGGACCCCCACGAGGAACCGCACAAATTATGGTGGCTGACCATGAATCGTGGTCACCACCCACGACCCCCACTGCCCAAAAACCTTACCGGACCTTCCAATTCATGCCACGAATGACCTCACGAGTCGTGAGGTTTGACCACGAGTCATGGTCATGGTCATGCTCGTGGCATCACCCAACACCTTGCCAGGAATTTCTTGACCACGAGCCACCTCATGACTCGTGGTCACCTCTCAAGAAGCCACTTCACGGATCATCCTATGACCTGGTGTGAAATTTCAGCTTTTCATCGTTTTGACTCCCGAGTCTGATCCTTGGGTTCCCGGGGTATAACACAATCTCTAAAACTAGGAGGTAAACTGAGTACCTCTATCTGATATGATGGATAAGAGCACTCCACGCAACCAAACTGTCTCTCAAATGTATAGTTTCACATAATCCTCCGCTGAATCAATGGTCTTGGCCAGAAGAAAATGATTGGCTTTGTCAACCTGTCCACCACCACCCAAATAGAGTCATATTGTCGATGAATGCGAGGAAACCAAGTGATGAAGTCCATACTAATCTTCTCCCATTTCCAAGTAGGAATACTGATGTCTTGAAGCACACCTCCTGGTCTCTGGTGCTCAACCTCCACTTGCTGACAATTCAGACACTTAGCCACAAATTCTACAATGTCCTTCATTCCACTCCACTAGTAGACTTCTCGTAGGTCACAGTATATCTTGGTGGAACCTAGATGTATGGAATATCTAGAACCATGAGCCTTGTGCAATATCTGATCTCTCAAATCATCAACATCCGAAACACACAAGCGACCCTGGTATCGAAGTACACCATCTCCCCTTTGGAGAAGAGCTCTACCTTCTGATTCTGAACAACTTCCTTCAACTTTACCAAAATAGGATCCTCATCTTATGTAGCTTTCATATCAGTCACCAAGGATGATTCTGATCCATTATGAATAATAAATCCACCATCGGTCGAATCAACCAAAAAAACTCCGAACCGTGCAAGCCGATGCACATCCTTCACCAGCTCCTTCCTCTCCTCATATACATGGGACACACTCTCCATAGAGAGCCTACTAAGAGCGTCCTCTACTACATTAGCCTTGAACGGATGGTAAAGGACACTCATATCATAATCCTTGAGTAGCTCCAACCACCTTCTTTGAAGCAGATTTAGGTCCTTTTGGGTAAACACATATTGTAGGCTTTTGTGGTTCGTAAACAGATCTACATGGACCCCGTACAAATAGTGTCTCCAAATCTACAAGGCAAATACCACTACTACCAATTCAAGATCATGGGTCGGGTAATTCTTTTCATGAACCTTCAGCTACCTGGAAGCGTATGCTATCACTTTACCATGCTATATCAATACATAACCAAGGTAGATCCTAGAAGAATTGCAATACACCACAAATTCATTGGTACCCTCAAGTAGGGTTAACACCGGTGCTGAGGTGAGTCGAGTCTTCCACTCTTGGAAGATCCTCTCACAAGCATCTGACCATTGGAATTTCACTTTATTTTGGATCAATTTGGACAATGGCACTGCAAAAGATGAAAACCCCTCAACAACCCGCTGATAATATCTAGTGAAGCCCAAGAAACTCCTGATATCCGAAGGATTCACTGGTCCAGGTCAATTCTTCATCGCTTCTATCTTCTGAGATTCCACCTTTATACCCTCACTGACACCACATGGCCCATAAATGCCACTGAGTTCAACCAGAATTCCCACTTGCTGAATTTATCATATAATTGGCGGTCCTTGAGAGTCTGTAGCACCACCCTCAAATGAGCGTCATGCTCATCCTCGCTCCAAGAGTATATAAGGATTTCATCTATGAACACAATCACGAACATACCCAAGTATGACTTGAACACCCTGTTCATCAAATCCATAAAAGATGCAGGAGTATTCCTTAGTCCAAAGAACATAATTACAAACTTGTAATGACCATACCGAGTACTGAAGGTTGTCTTCAGGATGTCACTCTCCTGAACCTGAGCTGATGGTATCTGGATTTGAGATCTATCTTTGAAAATCACTTAGCACCCTGAAGCTGGTCAAACAAATTATTAGTCCTAGGAAGGGGATACTTTTTCTTGATGATGACCTTGTTCAATTGCCGATTATCAATACACATATGAAGAGAATCATCTTTCACATAAAGAGAAGTGCTGCACCCCATGGGAATTTGCTCGGTCTGATGAATCCCTTGTCTAAAAGGTCATTCAAATGCTCCTTCAACTCCTTTAACTCAGCTGGGATCATTATGTAAGGAGGAATATATATAGGCTGCATATTCGGAAGAAGATAAATACAAAAATCAATCTCCCGCTCAAGAGGGATCCCCGGTAAATCATCTGGGAAGACTTATGGATACTCACATACTACTGGAATGGATGTAGCATCCTTAACCTTAACTAAATGGTACACGCAACCCTTGGAGATCATCTTTCTAGCCTTAAGGTCATAAATTAAACCACCTACAGGCACAACTTAAATACCCTTCCACTCTAAGACTGGCTCACTCAGAAATTTAAACTCTACTACCAGGTTCTACAATTGATTGAGGAATAGTATGAAAAAAAAACCAATCCATGCCCAGAATAACATCAAAATAGGTCATGGCTAACTCTACTAAATTTGCTGAGGTGATTTTCTAAAGGACTATGACAGGGCAATTTCTATACACCCGTTTAGCTATAACTGAATCACCAACTGGAGCAGAGACTGAGAAGGGTTCTCATAAGATTTGGGGACTAACTCTGAAACTACTAGCAACATAAGGCATCACAAAATACAAGGTAACCCCTGGATCTAACAATGCATATATATATCAAGATGGATTACTCGTAACATACTAGTGACTACATCCGGGAAGACCTCCTGCTCCTGGCGGGATGCTAGAGCATAAAATCTGTTTTGGCATTGTCCACCACCTATGCTAGTAGATGCCCCATGTTGGACTGGGCGTGCTGGTGGAGCTGCTGAACTTGAAGCTAGGCCTCGACCCTTATCCTGACCCTATCTGGCTGCTGGAAAGTCCCTAAGCATGTATCCGGGCTTCCTGCACTCGAAGCAACAACCTTTACCCACCAAACATTGGTCTGTGTGTCTCTGGCCACATCTGCTACACTCTGGAGGGCTAGTCTCGGTGGGTTTGCTACTCTGACCTCTCGAGCCTGATTCTCATCTCCTCTGATCGTGCTTGGACCTAGATGCAACACTTATAGTTGAAGACACTAAGGCTAAAGATCTCTAGTGGGACTGTTGATGGTGCCCACTAGGCCTATGCTGGCAGTATTTGATGCTATTAGTCCTGGCTCTCTTGGTCTCCCACTCCTGCTCACTCATTTGTACTGCCTCTATCTGTTAGGCGTACAGGACTATTCGAGAAAAGTCAATATCCTTGAGAAGCATCATGGTCCAGAAATCCCTAACCAAGGAATCTTCTATCCCATGTAAAAACATGCTGACACAGGCCCTCTTATCCGCCACCATCTCAGGTGCATACTTTGACAGATCTGCGAACTCCAAGGCATACTCCTGAACCGTCATTTTTCCCTGCTTTAGATTCACAAACTCCGCCGCTTTCAGCTACCTTATCTCACGAGGGAAGAACTGATCTAGAAAAGCGACATGAAACTCATCATAACTGATAGGACCTGCTCCGACTTCCCTACTATCCTTCTATTGTTTGAACCAAATGTGCGCGACCCCTTTCAATTGATACGAGGCCAAATCGGCACATTCCTCCCCAGTCACCCCCATAATCTGGGTGATCTTCAAAATCTCCTCAATGAACTCGAGTGGGACCTCGTCCACCATCGATCCAAGGAACGAGGGAGGGTTCATCCTCAAAAAGTCTCTAACCCTCACCGCCGCCACATTCCCGTTCTGAGGGACATGCGCTACCGCCTGCTGATTAACCTGTGCGGTCAAGGTCTAGGCTAACATCTGAATGGCTGCCCTGAACTCTGCGTATGCAACCGACTTAGGTATATGCTCTCAATGGAATGGTGGGGCCTACTGGTGCCGTTTCCATTGCAACACCAGTGGCTTTCCGTTTCCATTTCTCATTCTGTTAACTCAGCAGGGAGCCATGATTCTGCAAATGCGAATAGCACGAGTTAGGAGGATAGAGAGATATTTTACCAAATGACATAGATCATGAAAGAAGGGAACATTTTCTAAACATCTCGTAGCATTTTTGTCATAAGTGTGGCGCATTTCATTTTTTTCATAGATCATGAAAAGGACTCTACTTAATGAGGCTTTCGGACACCCTAAGACACTTCAAAACCTAATACTCTGACACCAAGTTTATCATGACCCGAGCATAGGCCCAGATTGAGACATGGGACAAGGAACCCCGAAAGGCTCCAAGTCGACCCATGGCAAGAACCTACATCTAACTCAATCATAGATAAGTGGAGATCATCATAAATAATATAGTGGAAGTCTAACAAAACATAACATCTAATCACATACATGAGTCTAATGCTGAAATACAACTATGTTTGGAAAGCATTTAACACTGACGAATTGATGGGACAAGACCCCAACTAACTCTTTAGAATCTGAAAACTGAAAAGACGTAATATAATTGATGATAAGGGCCCTCGCAAGATGAGGACTAACCAACTGAGGCTGGGGAAAGCTAACTCTGAGAATATGACTAGCGGTGGGACTAAGCCTGAAAATAGGATCCTGTATCATGAAACGATACATCATAGAGTATGTGGTCAGTACATGGAATGTACCTTGTATGCAAGGTAAGTAAAACCGCTTTGGTAAGTAAAATCATCAAATCATGCATAATATAAAACATAATCAAGATAATATTCTAAGAGTAGGGCTTGCATGCTATTTTCTGAAATCATGATCTGAATATAACTGAAAATCATAACTGAATCTATTGAACCAAAGAAGAAAACTGATAATCATAAGTAAAACTGAACATTGGGTCGAACCTGCTGAAAACATAATATCATGACTGATGCATATGCATAACTGAAATCATGAGGAATAATGGGAGACTCTTCATATGACCGACATTACCACCATAGAGCTTACATGCTCCCGACTATCACACTCAAGTGGGCAGAGCCATCAAAAGATTTGCCAGGGCCAAGGATGCTACTATGATTCTGAAATCAAGATCAACGCCCCTTTGGGGTAGGGGAATGTTCCTAGGGAGGTCCCAAAATATAAAATAAAACCTATGTTGGTGCGTAATTCTGAGGAACAAGGTTGACTGACCCTTATCCTACTCGGTGATAGACACTACTCCCAAAAATATACATATGCTCTCCATCGTTTTTCAACAAATCTGACCATCGTCTAATGAAGAAGCTGAATAAATAACATACATGCATAATCGAAAATTATAACATGAGGAGCCCTGGCTCAAACCATAACACAAGCTGAAAATAATGGGAGTCTTGACTCCAAAACCATGTGGTAAGCTAATTCGTGAAATCATAAAGCATACTTGATCATATGGGCTTGACCAATACTTTAACATGCTTGAAATCAACTTGATTCACTTTGAAAACATGAACATAAACATGGGTATATTGAAATCATGTGTTATTCATAAACATCTCACCATACTTCAACATATATCTCATAGATCTCAACTTTCATGAACATTCATGGATGGGCCTCATAGTTTAGAAAACTTGAAAATATAATTTATAATTTAAAACATTGTAAAATCTAATCATTAATCATAATTCATCATTTAAAACATTCTTAGATCATACCCATGAATAAAACTTAAGAATTCTTGCATTGGGTAAGAACCCCATGGAATACTCAATTAGGACATCATGAATTGAGAGGGAATTGGGCATGGGTGTGGACAATTACACCTATTCAAAGCCTTACATACTTGAAGGGATCTGATTCTCACACTTCCTTGATAGCCCAAAGAGAATTGAGGAAGAAGTTGTAGAGAACTAGACTTGATCACCTCTCAAAACCCCTATGCTTGCATGCATGAATTAGGATAGGCATAGAATGAAATAACCCCTCTTAAAACACTCTATTTCGAGCTTAAAATGATGTAGTTTGGGACACTAGGGCTTAGGAATTATGAAAATACTCTTAATGAATTTCCTAGAAAAACTGCTCTGTCAATGACAATAGGTGTCACAACGGACCGTTACAGGCTCCAACGGTCCGTTACACCCCTCATTGTTACACCCTGAATACCGGACCCCAAACTTGATACCACGATAGTTTCCAGAGTCATACCCAGCTCCAACTTCTCGTGGTAACCATCTGTTGACACCACTACCCATCTCCCGGGATTCCTTCAAACGGTCACTTACAACAACTTGTTGCTACCAATGATGAGTTGTCACGGAACTTGTTACTTCCTCCCTGAACTAGACCCAACTCACAACAGCTCACATATGACGACCCGTTACATCAAATAATGGGTCATTCCTAGACCCGTTACTCCCAACTCCAGACTTGCAGTATCTCATCACGAGCATATCTAACGAGTCATTAGTTCCACCAACGACCCATTTTGAGAAAATTTTCCAAATTTTTACTGCTTTTCATTTTTAAATCTCAGATCTAGTCTTAGGAACTTCTGGGGTATTACACCTATGGCCCCAGACTTGTGATCACCCAGCTATGTCTTTATACTTTGGCAAGGTATATTGGGTCCTATTGATGGGGCGTATACATAGAACTCCACATCTAGCTCACGTGGTTATATGCCGGTTATATACTCTCCCACTAGTCAGTACAGTACCATTTCAGCTCAGTTCAGTTCAGTTTCAGTTTCAGTTTAACTATGTTCAGTATTTCAGATTCAGGACATGTCTATGACCATCAGCTAGGGTCATTATTGACTATATCCGTTATATATTTAGTTGCTCAATTTCCAGTATTTAAGTTTGTCATTACATGTCACTATAGTTCAGTTACTTGCTGACACGTACCTTCTATGTTGTATCGTATTATGATACAGGAGAAGGTTCTCAGCCTCAGCACCATTACTAGATTCCTTTAGGTGATATCAGATGCAAAAGTGGTGAGTCCTCATCTTTCAAGGATGATATTTTATTTTTCAGTTATTTTTTTCAGTTAGAGTTTAGAGTTAGTTGAGGGCTTGTTCCAGCAACTCATCATTAGTAGATGGCTTTTAGACATGGATTTAGATCATCAGTATTGTTTGTTTTCTTTCTGATGTATTGACTCTTGTAAACTAAGCTTTTGTTAAGTGATTTTAATTTTTATAGCTTCCGCATATGTTTACTTAGATTACAAGTGTTATGATAGACCATGGGTTGGCTTGGGATTACTTGTGACTCCAAGTACCGTCTCTCGTCTAGGGTATAGACTCGAGCCGTGAAAAACTTTGTATTAGAGCCAACTTTAGAGTATCCTAGGATGTTTGAAAAACGCGTCAAGTAGAGTCCTTTTCATAGGCGTGAAGCGCGCCACGCTTATAATAGGGAGGCTATGAGACGTTATTAAGAAAACTCCCTTTTGTTCATACTCCTCATAATATGTTGAAGTTAAATTCTAGCAACGTTCTCCTTACTTGTGCTCTATTTTATTTCAATGAAACTATGCCTTCAAGACGCAAAAACAGAAGAAGGGCTAGCAACGCTAACCGACCTGCCCCACCAGCTCCATTAGCCCCCCAGGATGACCAAGTGTCCTTAGCGGAATTCAAAGTGGCAATTCAGCTGCTGGCTCATACAGTAACAAACCAGGTGAACCAGCAGGTGGTTCTAGTAAAATAAAATGGGTCTACAGCAACTGCCAGGGTCCGGACTTCACCCGAATAAGCCTTCCAGCGTTTCATGGATACAAGGTGGAAGAGGACCCACAAGAGTTCGTGGATGAGGTATTGAAGATCACCCAAATTATGGGTATTAGTTCCGCTGAGAGTTCTGATCTGGTTGTCTACCAGTTACAAGGGGTAGTACGATCAGTGGAAAGAAGGGAGACTAGTAGGAGCAGAACTGGTGGAGTGGGAAGAGTTCACCATAGGATTCTTAGACAGATTCTTTCCCCAGGAGTTAAGGGAGGCTAAGGTTGCAGAGTTGATGAAATTGAAGGAGGACAACAGGACGGTGGAGGAATATGCATTGGAGTTCATGCAGTTTTCAAGATATGCTTCATAGTAGCCAAGCCAAGGGCTCACATGCCTAAGTTCATCAACGGAGTACCAAACTTGGTCCTTAAGGAGTGCAGGACTGTGATGCTCATAAAATACATTGACCTCTCCAGCATCATCATTCACGCCTAGCAGATTGAGGCAGAAATGTCGAAAGACATGGAGCGAGAGAATAAGCGGGCAAGGACTGGCCAATCAGATTATGGCCACCAGAGGTCTGGCGGTAGTAGCCGCCTACAATAGTAGCAGAAGAGGACTCCAACACCCAATTCAACTAGTGCCACTACTTTTCGGTTCCGCAAGAATCGAAAGAGTGGAGCATCTGGCTCTCAGTCCCAGAGTCACAGTTCCAGCAACCATTATCCATCTTGCCCTACATTTGGCAAGAACCATCCAGGGGAATGCCTTTAAGTAAAAGAGGGTTGTTTTGGGTGTGGACAGCTAGGTCACTGGCTCTGGGAATGTCCGTCAGCAGGATGGGGAGATCATAGTCTACCACTTCAGCAACTCTAGAAGGCCAACACTTCAGGTACGGATGGCGGTTAGCGCCAAAACTGCCTTTATGCTTTGTCCTCCCATCAGGATCATGAGAGCTTACCTGATGTGGTCATGGGTATGTTACGTCTCTTCCACCTAGATGTGTATGCCCTACTAGATCTAAGATCCATACTATCATTCGTGACGTAACTCCCTATGTAGCTGTCTAATTTGAAATCAGTCCAGAAGTCCCCTCAGAACCATTCTCAATCTCTACCCTAGTTGGTGAGTCAGCTAGAGCCAGCCAAGTGTATAGAAGCTACCCAGTCTCAGTATTGAATAAGGTCATTCTAGATGATCTAGTATTGTTATACATTGTTTATTTCGATCTCATTCTTGCCATGGATTGGTTACACTCCGGTTATGCCTCAGTCGACTGCAGAACTAGAGTCGTCAGATTTCAATTTTCTAATGAGCCAGTTTTTGAGTGTTAGGGCAGTAGTTTAGAACCTAAGGGTCGGTTTATTTCCTACTTTAAGACAAGGAAGCTCATTACTAAAGGTTGCATTTATCACCTAGTTCGGGTCAAAGATTCCAACTCTGAGACCCCAACTATCAAGTCAGTTTGAGTTGTTAGCGAGTTCCCTTATGTGTTTCCCGAAGATCTTCCTAGAGTCCCTCCCCAGAGGGAATAGATTGTGGCATAGACCTTCTTCAAGACACTCAACCTATTTCCATCCCTCCTCATATAATGGCTCCTGCTGAGCTTAAGAAGTTGAAAGAGCAGCTAAAAGACCTTCTTGATAAAGGTTTCATCAGGCCCAGCATCTCTCCATGGGATTCTCCAGTATTATTCGTGTGAAAGAAAGACGGTACTCTCAAAATATGTAACAATTACCGTCAATTGAACAAATTCAAAGTTAAGAACAGGTATCCCCTACCCAGGATTGACGACTTGTTCGATCATCTTCAAGGAGCCAGTTGCTTCTCCAAGGTAGATCTCAAGTGGGGTATCATCATCTTAGAGTCAGAGAATCTGACATAAAAAAATAGCCTTCAGAACTCAGTATGGTCACTATGAATTTGTGGTTATGTCCTTCGGACTAACTAATGCCCCCGTAGCTTTCATGGACCTGATGAACAAGGTTTTAGAGCAGTATTTAGACATGTTCGTCATTGTGTTCATTGATGACATTCTGGTATACTCCAGAAATGAGGAAGAACATGCTAACCATCTGAGGATAGTGCAACAGATGCTCATACACCGCCAGTTGTTCGCTAAATTCAACAAATGTGAATTCTGGTTGAAGTTTGTGACTTTCCTTGGTCATGAGGTCTTGGGTGAGGGTATTCAGGTTGATCCTCAAAAGATAGTAGTGGTGAAAGACTGGCCAAGACCTACTTCCCCAATCGATATCAGAAGTTTCTTAGGTTTAGCCGGTTATTAGCAATGTTTTGTTGAAGGATTTCTCTATTACATCTCCTCTGACTAAGTTGACTCAGAAAAAGGTGAAGTTTTAGTGGTCAGATGCATATGAGAAGAGTTTCCAGGAGTTGAAGACTCGACTCACAGCGCTCCAGTTTTAACCTTACCAGAAGGAATAGATGTGTTCGTAGTATATTGTGACGCTTCCAGAGTGGGACTCGATTGTGTTCTGATGCAGCGGGGTAAGGTGATAGCTTACTCCTCCAGACAGCTCAAGGTTCATGAAATAATCTATCCGACTCATGACCTTGAGTTGGCAACAGTGGTATTTGGGTAAAATTATGAAGGCATTATCTTTATGGAGCTCACGTGGATGTCTTCATTGATCACAAGAGCCTTCAGTCAGAAAGACTTGAATCATCATCAGAGAAGGTGGTTGGAGATGTTGAAGAATTACAACATGAGTGTTCTATACCATCCGGGAAAGGCCAATTAGGTGTTTGATGCCCTAAGCAGGATGTCCATGGGGAGCGTGGATCATGTTGAAGAGAGCAAAAAGGAAGTGGCAAAAGATATTCATAGGTTAGCTCGATTGGGAGTGCAGTTGGTTGATTCAGCTAAGGGTGGAGTAGTAGTGCAAAGTGGATCAGATTCCTTATTAGTCATTGAAGTTAATTCAATGCAAGATGAAGATCCCATACTGCTTAAATTAAAAGAAGAAGTTCTTATAAAAAAAGTGGAGGCTTTTTCCAAAGGGGGAGATGGTGTGCTCCATTACCAGGGTAGACTGTGTACCGGATATAGGTGACTTGAGAAAACAAATACTGACAAAGGCACACAGTTCGAGATATTCTATCCGCCTAGGTGCAACTAAGATGTATCGTGATCTACGGGATATTATGGTGGAACGACATGATAAGAGACATTGCAGAATATGTGGCTAAGCGCCTGAACTGCTAGTAGGTTAAGGTGGAACATTAGAGACCTAGGGGTATGACTTAGGATATTAGCATACAAACATGGAAGTGGGAAGATGTGAATATGGACTTTATTACAAGTCTACCTCATACTCACCAGCAGCATGACTTAATCTGGCTGATAGTAGAACTAATGACCATGTTAGCACATTTCATCCCAGTTAAAACTACAGACTCAGCTGAGAATTCTGCTAGGCTATATATCCATGAGTTAGTAATACTACATGGATTTACTTTGTCCATTATTTCAGATAGAGGTACCAAGTTCACCAACATTTCTAGAAGTCATTTCAGAAAGGACATGGTACCCAAGTCAAGCTCAGCACAACTTTTCACCCTCAGACAGATGGACAAGCTAAGCGGACTATTCGGACCTTAGAAGATATGTTGAGAGCTTGTGTGATCGATTTCAAGAGCAGTTGGGATGATCACCTATCTCTCATTGACTTTGCGTACAACAACAGCTACCACTCTAGTATTCAGATGGCCCCCTTTGAGACATTATATGGTAGAAGGTATAGATCTCCTATAGGGTGGTTTGAGGTTGGTAAGGCTACCTTTATTAGGCCAGACTTAGTTCATGAAGCTATGTAGAAGGTGCAACTTATTAGGGAGAGGTTGAAAATAGCGCAAAGCCGATAGAAATCCTATGCTGATGTGAGGATAAGAGAGTTAAAATTTATGGCAGATGATTAGGTTTATCTGAAAATTTCAGCCATGAAGGGGGTGATGAGGTTTGAAAATAAAGAGAAACTCAGTTCGAGATATGTGGGACCCTACAGGATTCTAAGGCAGATTGGCAGTGTGGCATATGATATGATAAAATTACCTCCAGAGTTACAATCTGTGCACGCAGTCTTCCATGTGTCACAATTGAAGAAGAGTATCAATAATCCGACTTTGGTTGTGCCACTAGACAGTGTGGGAGTGAAGGATAGTCTCTCTTACAAAGAGGTCCCAGTTCAGATCCTAGACCGTCAGGTTTATAAGCTGAGAAACAAGGAATTCGCTTCGGTAAAAGCCTTATCGAGGAACCAGCTAGTTGAGGGAGCCGAATGGGAGGCAGAAGCAGACATGATGTCCAAATACCCTAATTTATTCCCTTCCATTTCAGTTCTAGCATCAGGTACTAAATTCCTCCTCAATACTCTGCTCAGTTCCGTACTCATCAGTTTTATTAAGATTTTCAATGTGCATTCTAGTAGCATCATTCGTGCTAATTGTAGTTATATTTCCACTATTTTGTGACTATGTTGATGTTTGTTCCTGTAAAATTGATTCTAGCCCTAGCTTTTGAATGAATTAAATTAGAGTCTTGCAAAATTGACTAGTTATTCATACTGCTAGATTCTATCAGTGGTGGAATTCCCATATTGTTATTATCAGTTGATTATCTCAGTCAGTTCATGCTAGTCCATTTTTAGTCAGAATACTAGCCTACTCAGTATTTTCAGAAATGCAGCTGATTAGTTTGACTACAGTCTTTTTTTGAGGTGTCAATGGTGCCTCCAAGTTATTAGTTATTAGACTCAGATATCAGTTATCAGATTTTAGTTGGTCCTCCTAGTTATCAGTTATTAAACTCAGATATCAGTTATCATATTTTAGTTGGTTCTTTAGATGGTTACGACTCTTCTAGATAAGCAGCTCTGACCAGTCTTAGAACTACTAGCTTCAGTTTTAGTTTGTTCTTTAGATGGTTACGACGCTCAGATAAGCAGCTCTGACCAGTCTTAGAACACCAGTTACAGAATTCGGTTCGTTAGGACTCTCAGGGTACTTCCAAATAAGCATCCTTGATTTAGTCTTAAACCTCAGTTTCGACCTATCATCTTAGTAGTGAGATTAGGACTATCCAGTGGAGTAGGACTTAGCACTGAGTAGACCGGGGTTCCAGCGCACCCAGGTTCCTAGAACTACGTTTTCACTGTAGGTTATTTTATTGGCTTATGGCCCCACACATGTGATCACCCAACTCATGCCTTTATACCCTGGCAAGGTATATTGAGTCCTATCAATGGGGAATATACATCGAACTCCACGTCTATGTCACATGGTTATATGTCAGTTATAGACTCTCCCACTAGTCAGTTCAGTTTCAGTTTATCTCAGCTCAGTGTAGTTTTAGTTTAGCTCAGCTCAGTATTTTAGATTCAAGACATGTCTATGACCATCAGCCAGGGTCATTATTGACCATATCAGTTATATATTCAGTTGCTCGGTTTCCAGTACTTCAGTTGGTCATTACATGTCATTACAGTTCAGTTACTTATTCTTCATGTTATATTTTCTCTCACTTACTCAGTACATTCAAAGTACTGATGCATACCTTCTATGTGGTATCATATTATGATACTGGCGTAGGTTCTCAGCCTCAGCACCATTAGTAGATTTCTTCAGGTGATATCAGTAGCAACAGTGGTGAGTTCTCATTTTTCGAGGATGATATTTCATTTTTCAGTTTTCATTTTTAGAGTTAGTTGGGGCTTGTCCCAGCAACTCATCATTAGTAAATGACTTTCAGGCATAGATTCAGATCATCAGTATTGTTTGTTTTTTTCAGATGTATTGACTCTTGTCAACTCAGTTTTCTTAAATGATTTTTATTTTTTAAAGCTTCCGCATATGTTTACTCAGATTACCAGTGTTATGATTGACCATGGGTTGGCTGGGGTTACTTGTGACTCCAAGTATCATGTCTCATCCAATGTATAGACTCAGGTCGTGACAACATGTCCTGGAACTGAGTGACTGAACTAAGCTAAACTTAACTGAACTAAACTAAACTAGACTAAACTGAACTAAACTGAAACTGTATTGACAAGTGGGAGAGTCTATAAGCAACATATAACCTCGTGAGCTAAATGTGGAGTCCAATGTATACACCCCATTGGAGAAAGAGCAGTACACCTTGCCAGGGTATAGTGGCTGAGCTGGGTGATCACAAGTCTGGGGCTGGTGGGCTGATAATCGATGGTGGCAACATAATTCTGGGAACCTGTGTGCGCTGGAACCCCGATCCGCTCGGTGCTAAGTACTACTCCCACTGGATAGTCCTAACTTGACTACTATGTTAATAGCTCGAAGTTGGGTGCTAAGCTAAGTCAGGAATACTTATCTGGAAGTAACCTAAGAGTCTGTAGGATCGGATAATTGAAAATTGGTGTTCTAATACTGGTCAGAGCTGCTTATCTAGAAGTGTCGTAACTGTCTATAAAAATAGCTAATAACTGATACTGATGGTTCTAACACTAGTAAGACCTGCTTATCTGAAAGCATCGTAACCGTCTAAAGAACTAACTAATAACTGAATCTGCAAACTAGGACTGGGAGGTATTACTGACACCTCAAGAAAACTGACAATAGTCAAACTGACATTACTGAAAGATTATGAAAATGCTAGCATTCTGACTAAGACTGAACTAGCATGCAACTGATTGAGAATTCATATGATAATAATAATATGGGAGTTCAAAGACTAACAGAGTCAAGCAACATTAATATCTAATCAACTATGCAAGACCTAATTTACTACATTTAAAGAATTATGGCTAAAACCATATCACAAGAAGAAAGTATCAACATAATCACTAAGTAGTGGAAACGTAGAAACAATTAATATGAACAATGATCCACAAGAATTAATCAAAATCTGGCTGAATATTCCTCAGGGCTAAACTGATAAGAAATTTCACAAGTATTTTTGGGGCACAAGNTCTATCACAATAATAAAATACCCTTTATTGAATTCCCACATACCTGGGGTAGAAATCCCCGAGAAAGCCCTTGAGAAATCTAAGAAGGAAATTGAAACCCTTGGTCCTGCTCTGTGCTTCCTGACTGAGTTTTCTACGTTCTGACTTTGAGAGAAATGAGAGGAATGAGGGAACATTGTCAACTAACTCCGTAAATTCCTCTAAAAATAACCCTAACTGACATAGTTTTAGAATTAAAAAGGAGGGAAGTTACAAAAATGACCCTAAGAAAATGACTAAAAAATTGCCCGTTGGCCAACAACGGGTCACACAACGAGTTGTTGGTTGAACCAACTACTCTTTGGAGACCATCGTTGGTTCTGGGTCTGAGGATACCCGGCTACTAGAATTGAAAAATGGTCAGACAAAACAATCTGTTTGATGAACCAACGGGTCATTGGTTCCACCCGTTGTCACTGGAGGAGATTTCTCACCCTCTCTAGATTCTCTCAACGGCTCCCTGTAACGGGTCGTTGTTTCCTTGCACATCTCGTTACTGGGGCTCATTAGTTCTGTGGCTAATCAGGTAAGTTTCTTGAATTAAACCAACGGATCGTTGAAGGACTCGTTGGATCCGGGAAGAGGACTGCTGGGACTAACAACGACTCCTAACAATAGTCCGTTGTTACTGAAAATGGCTCGTTGGTGGAGTCGTTCTAATGCAAGAATTTCTTTTTCATTTCTGATTTTTCATGAAAGGTCTGAGTTTGGTCTAGGAAAGTTTTGGGGTGTTACAATATCTCCCCCTTGGGATCATTCATCCTCGAATGAAGGCTAAAACTGTGGGAACATTGGGAAAAGAGCTGCAATTCCCAATCTGAAGCTATAGACTGATTTCTAAAGGAGTGATTGACTCCAAACTGGGATAGGCAAACTAACTGAATTAACACAACTTGAGTGCACATTGAAAATCTGAATAGAGCTGATAAGTAGTGAACTGAATAGAGTATTGAGGAGAAATTTAATACCTCATGCTAAAACTGAACTGGAAGGGAATAAATGAGGGTATTTATCCATCATGTCTGCTTCGGCCTCCCATGTGGCTTCCTCAACTAGCTGGTTCCTCCATAAGACTTTTGTTGAAGCTACTTCCTTGTTTCTCAACTTACAAACTTAATAATCTAGGATCTGAACTGGGACTTCTTCGTAAGAGAGACTATCCTTCACTCCCACACTATCTAGTGGCACAACGGAGGTCAGATCACCAATGCACTTCTTCAACTATGACACGTGAAAGATTGGGTGCACATATGCTAACTCCGAAGTTAATTTTAACTCGTAGGCCATATTGCCAATTCGGCTCAGAATCCTGTAGGGTCCTACAAACCTCTAACTGAGTTTCCCTTTCTATTCAAACCTCATCACCTCTTTTATGGGAGAAATTTTCAGATAAACCCAATCACCTACAACAAATTCTAACTCTCTCCACCTCACATCAACATATGATTTTTGTCGCCTTTGAGCTGTTTTCAACCTTTCTCTGATAAATTACACTTTTTGCATGGCTTCATGAACTAAGTCTTGTCTTATCAAGGTAGCTTGACCACCTTCAAACCACCCTATAGGAGACCTACACCTTCTACTATATAATGCCTCAAACAGGGTCATCTTAATACTGGAGTGGTAGTTGTTGTTGTATGCAAACTCGAGGAGAGGTAGGTGATCACCCCAACTGCCCCTGAAGTCGATCACACAAGCCCTCATCATATCTTCTAAGGTTTGAATAGTCAGCTCATCTTGTCTATTTGTCCGAGGTGAAAAGCTATGCTGAGTTTTACCTGAGTACCGAGTCCTTTCTGAAACGACTTCTAGAAATGCGAAGTGAACTGAGTACCTCTATCTGAAATGATGGATAAGGGAACTCCACGTAGTCTGACCAACTCCTGGATGTACAGCCCAACATAATCCTTAGCTGAGTCTGTAGTTTTATTTGGGAGGAAATGTGCTGACTTGGTCATCTGATCTACTATCACCAAAATTGAATCGTGCTGCCAATGAGTACGAGGTAGACCTATAATAAAGTCCATATTTACTTCTTCCGACTTTCACATGGGTATGCTGATATCTTGAGTCATACCCCTAGGTCTTTGGTGTTCAAGTTTAACCTGCTGGCAGTTCGGGCACTTAGCCACAAATTTCTCCATATCCCTTTTCATGTCGTTCCACTAGTAGATTTCCCGTAGATCTTAGTACATCTTAGTGGCACTTGGGCGGATAGAATATCTGGAGCTATGTGCTTATGCCAGTATTTGTTGTCTCAAGTCATCAACATCTGGAACATATAGTCTGCACTAGTAATGAAGCATACCATCTCCCCCTTTGGAGAAAGCCTCCACTTCTTTTCTTAGAATTGCTTCTTTCAGCTTAAGCAGTATGGAATCTTTATCCTACTTTGACTTAACCTCAACAACTAACAAGGAATCTGACCCACTCTGTAGTATTACTCAACCCTCAGCTGAATCCACCAACTACACTCCCAACCAGCTAACCTATGAATATCCTTTGCCAGTTCTTTTCTGCCATATTCAACATTAGTAACACTCCCCATTAACATCCTGCTTAGGAAATTAGCCACCACATTAGCCTTGCCCGGTGATATAGCACACTCATGTCATAATCTTTTAGTAACTCCAAACACCTTCTCTGACGAAGGCTTAAATCCTTTTGACCGAACATGTAATGAAGGCTCTTTTGATCGGTGAAGACATCCAAATTAACCCCATAAAGGTAATGTCTCCATATTTTCAAAGAAAAACACCACAGAGGCCAATTACAAATAATAAGTCAGATAATTCTTCTCATGTACCTTGAGCTATCTAAAGGCATAAGCTATCACCTTAACCCACTGCAAAAGAATGCAGCCGAGGCCAACTTGGGAAGCATCACAATAGACTACAAACCCATTTGTTCCTTTTGGTAAGGTAAAAAATAGAGTTGTAGTAAGTTGAGTCGTCAACTCTTGGAAATTCTTCTCACATGAATTTGACCACTCATACTTTACCTTTTTCAATGTTAGCTTAGTTAGAGGAGAAGAGATAGAAGAAAATCCTTCTACGAATCGTCGATAATAACCGGCTAGACCTAGGAAACTCCTAATATCTGTTGGGGAAGTAGTTCTTGGCTAGACTTTCACTACTACTATCTTTTGAGGATCTACTTGAATACTCTCACCTGAAACCACATGACCATGGAAAGCCATAGACTTCAGTCAGAATTCACAGTTGCTGAATTTAGCGAACAGCTAGCGGTCTCTGAGAGTCTGCAACACTATCCTTAGATGGTTAGCATGCACCTCCTCAGTTTTGGAGTATACCAAAATGTCGTCTATGAATAAAATGATGTCTATGAAAGCTGCAGGGGCACTAGTTAGTTGAAAGTACATAACCATAATATCATAGTGACCATACCGAGTTTTGAAGGCTGTTTTTGGTATGTCACATTCCTTGACCCTAAGTTAATGATACCCCGACCTGAGATCTACCTTGGAAAAACAACTCGCTCCCTGAAGCAGATCGAACAAGTTGTCAATCCTAGGTAGGGGATACCTGTTCTTAACTGCAACCTTGTTCAATTGACGATAGTCGATACACATTTTAAGAGTACCGTCTTTCTTTCGCACAAATAACACTGGAGCACCCCATGGAGAGATGTTGGGCCTGATGAAACCCTTATCTAAAAGGCCTTTCAGCTGTTCCTTCAACTCCTTAAGCTCAGTTGGAGCTATTTTATAAGGAGGAATATAGATGGGTTGAGTTTCTGGAAGAAGGTCTATGCCAAAGTCTATTTCCCGCTCGGGAGGGACTCTGGGAAGATCTTCAAGAAACACGTTAGGAAATTTTTTGACAACTGAAATTAACTGAATAGTTGGGGTCTCAAAGCTAGAATCTTTTACCCAAACTAGGTGATAGATGCATCCTTTTGAAATAAGCTTCCTTTTCTAAAAGTAGGAAGAAAACCGACCCTTCGGCATTGAAACACTACCTATCCATTCTAGGATTGGCTCATTGGGAAACTAAAACTTGACAACTCTAGTTCTACAGTCAACTGAAGCATAACTAGAATGTAACCAATCCATGCCAAGAATGAGGTCAAAATCGACCATGTCTAGATCTATTAGATCAGCTGGAATAACTTCACTTGACACTGAGATTGGGCAGTTTCTATATACCCGATTAGCTCTAATTGACTCACCAATTGGGGTAGAAACTGAGAATGGTTCTGAGAGACTAATCTTGGGCATAATTAAGTGCCCAAGTGCTATTTTATAACTTAGTTTAGTAATGTTTGTCTATTTATACACTTACATTCTTATGTGATTTTATGTAAATTTGGGTATGCACTAACCAACATGATTTGTCCTTGTTTTCTAGGTGTAAAATGCATATGAGGGACGAAATAATGATGGGTGAAGTGAAGGAATGGATTTGGAAGTGAATTGAAAAAGTTGGCAAGAAAGCATGCCATGGAAAGGTTGGCACGCTAGGAAGCGTGCCACGCTATGCATGTGCTGCGCCCAGCGCCGTGCCACGCCAAGGCCATGCGCGCGAAGATGCAGCATTCCAGGGCGCCTGCGCACCAGCGCCGTGCCACGTTAGGCACTGCTGTACGCTACAGCCGTTTCACACAGGCCATCGCGCAAGGGCAGCGCCGTGCCACATTTGCCATCGCGCCATGCCTCGGCCAAGCATCATTTTAATGTGATTTCTAGTGAGACTATGCGTTACCTCCGTGGCACGG